>CM035423.1:173783522-173801022 GCA_020310875.1 Ceratopteris richardii | reverse complement strand
ACCTAGCTACCTACCAATGTATGAAATTTTCCACCTACCTAGTTGTCTATATATGTATCTTTGAAGTTAGTAGGTGTTGTCATCCTCTCAAATGATACAATTGGGGATGAGCTTTTAAGTATTTCATAGGATGATAGTCACCTGTAGCGAAGGCCAAAAGTCCTAAAGGTTGTGGGGAGCTTCAACTACCTCTAGGATGTGGTCACGCCCAATGAATGCCACAAGTCCAAGAGGATGAGTGTTTACCCATTTAAGCCATAGTAATTGGTCGCCTATATTGAAACTAGTGACCATCCAGTGATGCACAAGGTAGGGAATCTTCTAAGTTATCACGATTTTAGAAATGCACAAGATAGGGAATCTTCTAAGTTATCACGATTTTAGAAACCATCTGACTAGGGACATGAAAAAAGGTTGTTACCATGCAGATTTGGTGGTTGCCCACCTCAGCAACCTCCCTTTGTTGGTATTTGGCTAGTTTCTGATTTTTTTTGTACCAAATCCTTTGTCAAGGGGCCACAGTCACCTAGCATGGCACTGATTTGGGGGACTACTATCACTATTACTACTACATACATGTGTGGAGGAGGAGTCCCGTGTTTGGTGTCCATGTATTGTATCCTTTTTGTAATTACAAGGTTGTATACTTATGGAAGTGTCTTGGGCTAGCCCGGTTGTGAGTTGAGGCTTGAGCTAGAGTTTGGGTTAATCCTGTAGTGTATTGTGGAAGTCTTGACCAAGTAGAGTGATTATTTTTTGTGGTGTTTCATGTTGTTTTTGTGTAGATTGTTGGTATATTTTCCTTAGTGTGATATATTATTCTTGGTGTGCTATTACCAACTAGAGTAACCCTTTGTCTAATTGTGTGTTGATGGACATATTCTTTGTGTTCTAATCAATTGGTTGGTTTGTGTGTTACTTGTGCTACTAGTGGAAGAGGATCCATGCTAGTAAAGGTGATAGCGCAAGTGACCTTAGTGTTAGCAGGTAGGTGGCAATGAATTGGCTATTCTAAGGCTGGTTACTTCTATTATCCCTTGATGTCGATCTCATCCAAAATGTACTTAGAACAAAATCAATGCAACTTGATATTAGATAGTAGATACTTTACTCTAACTATATCAAGTTAAAGTGCAGAAAATGATTGAGTACACATAGAGAAATTGCTTCTACAAATTTAGTAAAATAATAAAGATGCAACAGAGAACAGTAGACTCACATGAACATGAAGAAATGTATCAAAATGTATATGATAATGAGCATATGATACAAGGGAAATGTAATGGACTACTCATACATGAGTTGAGCTCAATGTGTGCTCAATAATGTAGCTCACAAACTCTCAAAAATGGCACACTTGCCCCACGACTAAATCACCTCTATTTATGCTCATCATTTGAGTTTGAATTTTGAATTTCCTTCACCTAAAAGTGTTCCTACACTTTATGTACATAATTGATTTGATTCCTTCACCAAATAATTCGTGACTTGACTCTCCTAAATCCACAAGATTCCATCTTCTTTTAACATTTACCTTTTTCCAAGATTACTATGCCAAAAATGACAAGCATGTGTTCACATATTGTAGTTCCTCATGTGAGATGAAGAAGAAGAAAAACTAGTCTTGCATATTTAGCCAAGCATTTAGGCTTGCTAAATGTACCAACATATGTCTCATGTGTTGATGTCATAGATGGAATAGAAACATTCATGAGGGAAAAATAAGCCAAAACAAAACTTATACCCTTATCATATTTAGAAATGCATGTTATTTTACATGATTGGATTAATGAGCATCATTGCTTTGATGGATTTGAGCCAAACATAGATACAAAATACAAAATTTTAGGCAAGAAATTGAAAGTTTGTTAAAGCCCACATTCTTGACTGTGAAAAGATTTTTCAGTGATTTATTGAATTAGGCTTAACTTTTTCAATTGAGAAATCAACTTTCATAGTAAATGAGGTACTTATCATTGGACATCAGTGTGGCGTTTATGGCCATAAACCTTATCCTCTTAAAGTTGAAGTAATTAATAAAATGGCAAATATTTGTAAGTCTATAAGTGAAGGTGAGATGTTTTTTAGGAGCATGAGTCTTTTATGAAATTTGGATTCCTCACTTTGCCCATGTGGTAGGTGACTTATATTGCTTGCTATGAAAACATAAGAAATTTTTGTGCCTCAATAAACATACTTTAGCTATGAAAAAATTGAAGGGACTTTTGATGAAGGCTCTAGTACTAAAATGGGTAGACTACTCAAATGGCAAAACAATCTTCTTAATAGTTGATACTAGCCCGATTGGTATTTGATAGGTAGTTGGACAAGGGGACAAAAAAGGGAACATATATGCTGTATGATTTGGTTCAAAGATCTTACAAGAACATCAATGTAAATACCCACAAATAAAAAGGGAACTCTGGGAAGTAGTTTCACTCTCAAGTGTGATTGAAGCTATTTTATTGGTGTGAACTTAATTGTAGAAACTGATTGCTTACCACTGCTTGGCGTGATTGTGAACTATTCAACTCTAGATATAGCTATGCTATGGTGGATTGCATATATTAAATTTATAAATCCAAAATTTGTTCATATTTTAGGTAAAATAATTTTTTTTGCAGATATGCTATCTAGAGCACGATGTGATGAAGATAAATTTGAACAAATTATTGCAATTAAACATCTTGCTTATGAAGTCAAATCTTTTGTACAAGAAATTTTTAATGAAGCAAGTTATGATGAACAATGGATTGATATTGGATATTATCTCAATAAACTTGTTGCACGAATTTCATGGACTTCAAGATATTTTAGAAATATACAAAAGCATGCATTTAATTTTTTCTTACATGATGGACCGATATGGAGACATGCTGGAGGGAAGATAAAGTTTCCTCAATGTGTAGTTGGAACAGATGATTTACAAATAAATATAAAAAACAACTCTCATGAATCTTGTGGGCAGGCCATAGAGGTGATGGAATTTAATCCCTTAGATTTGCACACTAGAAGTGAAATGACCCAATACGTAGGTCCCTTCATACACCTTATCTGCTATCCTATAGAAAAACTCTAATTCACCTGCTTTATACTCATCCAAATGAACTAAGCTTTTAGCCACACTTAATGTAATTCATAAAATTTCCAACAAGCTATAGAACACCTCAAATGGATCTACTTAGGTGAGTCAACAACTCTATACAATACAGACTATGAAGAGATGTAGGATATGCAAAAATTAGTGTTATAGAGATACACCAATTTCTCTGCACACAAAATTGATTTCAAGAAGACCTACTAGATAAAGTAAGAAACATATATAAGCTACAAATTGCACTTTAAATCTCTTGAATTGGATATGTAAATAAGGAGTTACAACTATTATAAGTAGACTATGTTTATACCTACAAAAGACTAGATGGGGTGTGGGCCTCATAGCTCCTCCTTACACCTCTTGAATATATAAGCAAACTATGTTTATACCTACAACTGTTATAAACAGACTATGTTTATACCTACAAGAGAGTAGATGGGGTGTGGGCTTCATAGCTCCTCCTTACACATATATATAAGCTACAAAATGCACTTTAAATCTCTTGAATTGGATATGTACACAAGGAGTTACAACTATTATAAGCAGACTATGTTTATACCTACAAGAGACTAGATGGGGTGTGGGCTTCATAGCTCCTCCTTACACCTCTTTTGTGCATGTAACACCTTTGTCTATGTTTTTTTCTAGCTTGGACAGCTCGGTTTCAGCTCCTTGGGCCTTAGATGACTCTCTCCTTGAGCCTCCTTGAGTATATGTCTCTTGTTCTTCAATGATCCACAAGACTTACATGCATTTGTTGACTCTTCACCTCCTTTTATAGCTTTTGGATGCCTCTCTTGACTTGTCCACTGCCTTAGGATTCCTTGCCCGACCTTTCCCAACCTTGAGACTACCCTAAATTATATAAGTCTTGACTTTCATCCTCATTAAGGTCTTTTGACCCCTTTGTCCACCTAAATCTTGCATAGTTCACACTTTCAACAAGAGGGTTTGTGGGTACATATGAGAAAATAAAGGAAAGATATTGGTGGCTAGGAATGTATGTCCATATTTTTTCTTATGTTTCAGGATCTGAACAATGTCAAAGGCACTCATTTGTGAAACATCATGACAGATTACAACCTACCTATCCACCTAGCATACATTATAAATGGGTTGTTGACTTAATGACTATGCCATTAGGAGTAAACAACATGCAATATATGGTGCTTGCTAGGGAGGATCTTATTAATCATGTTGAAGGTAGAGATTTACATACCAAATCAACACGAAATGTATGTAAATTCTTACTAGAGGATGTATTTTGTAGATTTGTTTATGTAGAGAAAGTTGTAGCTTATTGTGGAGAACTTGATGCACAAGAAGCTAGAGATTTTTTTCAAAAGCATGGAATCCAATTAGCATTGACTAAAACATATAATCCCGAAGCAAATGGAAAACAAAAGAGAGTTCATTCACCAATAGTAAAAGCTTTGGCTAAGGCTTGTGATGGAAAAATTAATCAATGGCCAAGATATTTATTGTTTGCATTGTGGGTTGATCGCATGACTTGTACATGCACGATTGGATATATGCATGTGGAATTAATGTATGCACAAAAACTGATATTTCCAATTGAAACAAACATGTTTCCATGGTTTTCTTTAAATTATACTACTAACATATCAAGAAAGGAATTGTTATGTTTGAGATTGCAACAGCTAGAATAGGGGCAAATGCATTTGGAGGAAGCAAAAGCAAAGTTAAAAGAATCAAGAATTAAGAAAAGAATCTATTTTGATAAATGACATCAACTATGGCCTAAGATGATTTAAGAAGGCAATTGGGTTCTAGTTTATGATAGTTCATCTGACACACAATATGAAGCAAGAAAGAAATTGATGAAACACTCGTTTGGCCCTTATATTGTATTGAAAGTAAATAAAAATAATACTTGTCTTAATGGAGTTTGATAACAATGTGTTCAAAGTACCTTTTGCAAGGAAACGAGTGAAACTCTTTAAAAATTTGAGATGAAGAAGTGTATGAAAGTCCAAAAGTATTAATGGAATCACCGTCTACTAATTAGAATGAAGATGAAAACAATATGATTGAAGTGGCATCAGATTAATCAAGTGGTATTTCTTCTTTTCTGTTGATCTAGCTCTTTTTATATTACATTGCACCTTTGCATTCATATTTTCCACACTTGATGCTAGTTCATGATAGTCCAAATTTCAAAGTGCAGCTATTTAATTCAAGTAGGAATGCACTTACTTGACCTTTAGTTTGAAGACCTTATAAATGAGGTTAAGGAAGGATAGAACAAATCAACTTTGAAGGTCAAGTAGGACATCAAATTTGTTTTGTATGAATCTGCACATGTTTATGCATAAATGCATGTCTGAATGAAATTGGGGTTCCTTCTTATGCATGCATCTAGAACCTCAGCTCATAATACAGGGTTAAGCCTTTCCCCTTAAAACAAAAAATTTGTGAAGATTATTAGGAACAGAAGTTTATACTTTTCTTCCACCACAAATTACCATAAATAATTCAATACATAAAGAAAAAATGAAGAAAAATACATGAAAAACTAGTTGTGAACTCACTTCTAGTTCAATTAGGCAAAAGAGGTGGTTGTATGCATGAGAGGAATTAGTTGAATTTCATGGATATGTATGAATGCATTTTTATATAAAATAAATGACCAACTTTGAACAAGTGGATTAGGGAATTTGTTCTTGAAATCAAAATCAAGTTTGTAGTCTTTGTAACTGTCTTTGAAATGGTTAATAGGTTGGAACTTTGAGTTGAAATTATTGTTGGCCAGGCAAAAAGAAAATATTTGCATAAATCCACACAATATTTGAATTTTAACCCTATTCAAAAAGAAGTTTTGATATGTCTTATGTGTTGATTTTTAGGATTGGCTCATCAAGGACGATGTGCAGGATTGAGGGGGGTGAGTGTCATAGAGATTCTCATTTCTACTCTTGCTAAAGCCAAGCCCAATTCAAAGGGTGCAATAAAAGATGAACCCAGTGAGATTTTATGGGTTGGCTTTCCCATATGCATGAAAATAGATGAGAGAAAATTACACAAGGCTTTCTCACCTTTTGGCTTGATTGAGCGAATAACCACTTTTTTAGGGTGTACTTATGCATTTGTGCTATTTCAAACCATCAAGGTAGGAACAAGAACAAAGAATGTGCTGCAAGGAAAGCTCTTCGATGACCCAGGTGCTAATATTAGTTTTGCAAAGAGTGAGATCAGGCCAACTGATCATCATACTCGAGCTGCAAGATCTTGGATGTCATCTACCCCATCAAGTACGAACCTGCCACCACTCTTTTTTTCTAAACCACCTTGATATTGAAACCCAAGAAATAACAGATTTTTAGGGTCCAAGATTTTTTTACCGCAAAGTCTTACTTTCTGGAGACACCCTGATGGTGACATGAAAGATTCAAGTCTCCTTCTTCAAGCCTCTCATAATGAAGGGAGCTTTGGGGATGATGGTGCTATCTGATGAAGATTTCAAGATGATTCAAAAAGAAATGTGCCAATTTTTTGGGGCTTAGAATCAAGTTGGAGAAAAAAGTATGGCTGCACTACTCTTGTCTATAACCTTGTGCAGCCAAGAAGGAGAGATTTGAGTGATGGATGATAACTATGTACTGGATGCCAAGTTCTATGAAATCTGAAGCACTTGTCGAAGTAGAATCATCTGAATGAAGGATCAGGAATGCATACTTACCTTCACTAAAAACAATGGAAAAGTTGGGACGTAACTAGTGAACCTGATCAATCTGTGGTAGCTTTTTGTTCAGACCACTTCTTTATCAAGCAAGAAAGTGCTCTAAATATGGATCTAAAGGGATGATAAAACAAGGAGGGATATAGAGTTTTATAGGGCATCTTGGATTTATTCTATTCCTAGAGAGAATTTTCATGATGTTATCAGGGTTATCTATTGTGTGATGGCTTGTTAGAAGATGAGCCTTGCACAACTATATTGGAGGAGTGTGAAGATATTTTTTGTTATCAGACGAGCTTAGCGGCAAATATAGAGAGATAATTGGTGACTTGGAACTTTGTGGACTATTTGTCCTCATCAAATTTGTCAGCCTTTTTGAGCAACTAAGGGTGCAAGAGAAGATACAAGTGGTGCCTTACAACATCCAAAGGGAATCATTCATATGAAGCTCTAAACGGACAAATATTTGATGACTCAATGATCTAATGGTGGATAACTATGAAAAATATCATGGATTCTTGGCTTGAGAGCGAATCTTGCTGATGGTTGCTTTGCAACATGATGCACGTGTGGAGGTGGTGAACACTTGGGCTAGGAACCATACAATCAACAATGCCAAGATTGTAGAGCGACACCAACAATATTGAAGTTCAACTATTGAAATACCAAGGTGCTTAGCAAATCAAAAACAAACTATTGCCAAATAATTGTCAAAAATCATTGAATTATCTTAGAAGGAAGTCTTGCATTCATCAATATTGAAAATTGCATTGCCTAACTTTCACCGTTATGATAACATTGAATTGTGTCTCACATTGAATCTTCATTTGGGTTTTGTAAATCACGAATTCGGAACGCTTCAATGGTCTAAAAGCATATTATGACTCTAATGATTTATCATGGCTCTTAGCTATAAGTCAATGATAGGAAATCAAATTAGCTATAAGTTTGTTGCTATATGTTCATTGATAAACCTTTGTCAACCCACCTACAGGATGTGGCGGATATGTTAGTCGGCCGCCGGATTGGCAACTGTATAACTGAATCTTGTTTCGCACGCGCAAAAAGATGGTTACCAAGACATTTGTAATCTTTATAAGCAATGAAAAAAGACACTTCGGGACGTTCGAGAGATCACCAGACTGTCTGTCTGGGTGATTGAACGGAGCGCTACTGTAGTGTTAATTTGTCTAATACCAAGTGTTCGGAGTTTTCTGAGTAATCTGTTCACCCCTTATCTGGTCTGTTATCTGTGTCTGTGGTCTATCGATCTCTGTTGCGGTTGTGAGTTTTATTTACATTCCAGTAGATCATCGGACTGTGGTCTGAGAAAGTCGTTCTGCGAGTCTCTGTAGTGATTGTCCTATTAATTACGTATATCGTGGTGTCACTCTTTCTTGGAGTGTGCTGTCAGTTGTTGGTGATGTCTGTGAAGTTATGGTAGTGTTCTTAAACGCTGTGTAGGATTGTATTGACCTTACTACTGAAAGCGGTACTTGTATGATGAGATTAGGCTATGGTCAGGGTTATCTCCAGTGTGTGTTAGTCTTTCAAGCGTTGTGTATCTGAGTTGTTGAGTTCTTCTGTGTCTCCTGTTTGTCTGATTGTGAGTACCTATTCGGTGAATATTGAACTGATGTTATTGTCCCTAATGTTGCAGTAGTGTGTACTCAGAAAAGGGTTCTGTGGTAACGCAGTACCACAATATTAATAGTCTGGTACAGTGTGTTCGATAGCAACTGAAAGGGTTAGAATAATGAACCGTAAAGATTGAAAAGGGTATACTAAAGTTGATAGAATTCTTGAATGTTGACATATTGTGGTGTGAAGTAATTTTTTGGGAAACAAGTATAGGGCCTCTGTCTTTACAGACCCCCTCCACTCCGAAGAACCCAATAATCGTTTAAACGCGCTACTGACAATTAGTCTCGCGTTTTAAGCGCGCCGTATGTGGGAAAGTGGCAACAGATCAGATTGTTGCAAACCAGTTGTGGAAACGTAACTGTAGATTGTAAATCAACATTACTAGTACGCGATTAGTACCAAAAGATGATACATGCCGATTACTCGATTCGGTGAAACGTATCCAAAGAACAGACAGCCTTGGGTACCTAACCTGCTAAGGATGCCTCCACGAGGTAGAAGCGCAGGAAGGTCCAAACCAGTTGACAAGAAGGTAAAGAACGTTAGTAGTGATTCCGGTCATATTCCGGTGGAACGTACTACCTCTCTGGTAGATTCCGGTACGATTTCGGCCCAGTCTGTCGAAGAGATAGTAACTCGAGAATCTACCAGGACACAGCCTGAGGTTAGTTTAACAACATTGGGTAAAGATTCCAATTTGTTTATGAATAGAAACGCTTTAGCCAAAGAAATCAGTAAGGGAGAAAAAGCACCCTATATTGGTGAAAAATCGACACATTCCGGTGATATTTCGGTAATAGTTGCTGAAAGATCGCAGTTTTCCAGCGACAGTTTATCATTTTTTGGTGAATCTTCAGCCCAGTCACCGCTATTGGGAGTAAGCTTTCCTACATTTGACATCAAGCAGGAAGGTAGCTTGTTCGAAGCTGAGATTCGAAACATACTGAACAAGATTATCGACCCGAAAAGTGCACCAGCTGACGATACAGATTCCGACGGTCTAGATACTCAGCCTCGGGATACAAAAGATAGTCACAATACAACCATCAGCATGATGAACGGGCAACAACAACAACAGTAGAAGCATCAACAACAACAACAACTATGCCCTCCCAAGCCGACTCCAACAGGAGTGACGTACACCAAATTTGGTGGATTTCCAGGTGATGACCGAGATGCTCATGTACGCACATTTGAGATAAGTTACGTAGTGCTCAATCATCCACCTGATCCGGCGTATAAAGCTATTGTCTTCCAATCTACATTGGTTAATGAAGCAGCTAGATGGCTTATAGAATATGATATTAACCATTTCGGCACCTATGAAGCGGTAAGGGATGCATTTCTGCAAAGATTCAGGCTAAAGAAGAATCCAGCCAAAATTTTCGACTACTTGCAAAACAATAGACAAAAGATAAATCAAACAGGGCAGGAATATGCCACTCTATTCAAAACCCATTTGCGGCAATTGCCACCAGCACATGCCAACCTGCCGGATGACGTTATTACTCAATGGTTTATCAATGGTTTGACTCCACAACTTAAACAGATTATGATCATACGCTGTGTAGGAGCTATGACGCTAGATGCCATGATCGCAATGGCTTTGCAACTTGAAAACAAGGTTGGCGGATTTACAGAAGATCTAGAGTGGTTAAAAGCAAATAGAAATGTCACCGAAGACCCGACCAAACAGATGTATTGCACTACATGCAAGAATTCAGGCCATACTAGTGCCACTTGTGCACTTAATCAGTTGTTTTGTGCTATCTGCAACACTACCGGACACACCACCAAAAACTACGCATATAACGCCAAAGTACAGAGACCAGCAACTGTCAATGCAATTATACAGGAACCAAGACAGCCAGCCAATCACTATGTACCTCCGCAAATGAGAAACAACCAGCAAAAAGGTTATCGAAATTACAGAGGACAAAGAAATAATAACTACAATGCAAACCGCTGGTAGGCCGGAGCAGCACCGAAAAATCCCAATTTGCCACCACCGCGCTGCCATTTTTATGGTGAATTTGGCCACATTAGAAGATTTTGTAAGGATGCAGCTGAGTATGATCAGAGGAAGAAAGAACGTCAAAACCCAATGACTAATATGGTACAAATCACATCAGTAGAAATGCAAGCTGTAGTAATTCAGACCCGATCTGGTAAGCAACTGCAACCAGCAGCAGAAATATTTGAACCAGGCATACGTGAACAACAAAGGATGTATGATAAGGCTAGTCAATGGACCACCGCAGAACCTCTAGTGTTTCCAGATCCTATTCCAGTGACCCAGGCTCCGTTAACCGAGGAAGGAACACAAAAACAGGATTCTAATTCAGCAGCAGGCACATCATCTTCAGCAGGCGCATCATCTTCAGAATCTGTGGAAAATACAATTCAATCAGAAAAGGCCTGGGAAATTTTATCTAAAGCATCCATCACTCTTCCTCTGGGCCAATTACTTGCACTAATACCGGGAGTTCGACAACAATTCCAACAACAGTTCAGTTCTATGCCTTCTTGCATTCCAGCAACAACAACAATGCAACCGGAACCTGATTCTACGGTCGATCATTCGGTTCCTTTAATTACGGTATGGTATAAAAATCATAAAATCACACAGGTACTAATTGATGGAGGATCTGGTGTCAACATTGCTACTACTGCACTGTGTAAAAAGTCAGGGTGGACCGAAATCGAACCAGTTCAGTTTTTTGTCAGAATGGTCGACCAATCAAGAGTTAATCCGGTAGGACTTGTGCGAAATGTACCAATAACTTTACAAGGTACAACATTTAAAATGACCTTTGTCGTACTAGAATTACCGGAATCCACCCTTGATTATAATCTCCTTTTCGACCGTCCTTGGCTGAAGCACGCTACGGTGATACAAGATTGGTCTGCACAGGAACTCACTTTCAAAGATAATAATCGTAAATACGTTGTAAAATTAGATGCTATACAACCTTGTGAGTTGCATGCTAGACTGTATTTTGTAGAACCAGTCCATATGCTAGATGGGTTGTCAGATGATGAAGAAGAAGAGTTTTTAAAGAACAATATTGATTTGATGTCCTTAGGAACTATTGATCTACAATCTGTTGTAGATAATTGGAATCCCGCCGTTTGTACGGTGATGCCTGTAACAGAAGAAGATAAGAAGGAAGATACTGCTGCTAGAGATGACGCTGAACTGCAACAACTTTTTAAGCCAGCTGACGATACAGAGAAGCCGCGACAATTTTATGTTCTAGAGGATCAGTTGATCACTTATAATTTAGGAGATGAAGACCATCCGCGTCCTGTCAAGATAAAGGAAAACTTACCGGAAATATTTCAAGCAGACTTAATTCAGCTAATCCGAGAGTTCTCTGATGTATTTGCATGGGATTACAAAGATATGAAGGGTCTGGACCCACGCATCTATCAACACACGGTCATGCTGAAGCCGGAAGCAAGACCACTTAAGCAACCCAGCTATCGGATGAATCCGAACTATGCATCACAGGTAAAGGCAGAACTTGATAGGCTACTCAAAGTCGGATTCATTGTACCAATAGAGCACGCTGAATGGATCTCACCAATTGTTATTGTGCCTAAAAAGAATAAGCAGCTACGAATATGTGTAGACTACCGGAAACTGAATGCAGCTACGGTGCCTGATCCATTCCCGTTACCTTTTCTTGACATGATGCTCGATAGAGTAGCAGGACATGAAATGTATTCATTCCTAGATGGATACAGTGGGTATAATCAAGTTAGAATGGCTGAGCAGGACATACCAAAGACCGCTTTCATTACCAATTGGGGTGTTTTTGCTTGTACTGTTTTATGTGGTTTGGATTAAGAAATGCCCCCAGTACGTTCCAAAGGTGTATGCAGGAAATATTTTCTCCTTACCTTACCTCTTTTATGCAAGTATATCTTGATGATTTTTTGATTTTTGGTAAGATGATAGCACACTTGTTCCATTTACGGTGCTGCTTTGAAAAGTGCAGAGAATACAGACTCTGTTTGAACCCAAACAAATCTGTGTTTGCGGTTTCATGTGGAAAGCTACTTGGCCACATTGTATCTGCACAGGGTATACAGGTGGATCCAGGTAAAATCACAGCTGTGTTAGAAGCACCTGTACCCACTACACCTAAGGAAGTAATGTGCTTCATGGGCCAAGTAAGATGGCATGGCCGACACTTACGGTGGCTTGCTCATTTGGCAATACCACTGAACCGATTGATAACCAAGACTCCTCGACAATTTGAGTGGACCCTGGACTGTCAAATTGCTTTTGATCGTCTAAAGAGATTACTAACACAGGTTCCAATCTTACAGCCTCCTCACTGGGATCGCCCATTTCATGTATTTATTGATGCTTCAGATATAGCAATAGGGAGCATTCTAATGCAACAAAACGATAAGTGGTTCAGACCAGTGTACTATGCAAGTCGAAGATTGGCCCCTGCTGAAAAGAATTACTCTGTAACAGAAAGAGAATGTCTAAGTATAGTATATTCTGTCAAGAAATTCAGGCATTATTTACTTGGCCGTAAATTTACTTTTCATGTAGATCATGTTGCACTTGTCTATCTAGTTCGGCAACAGCATCTAGGTGGTCGATTAGCCTGATGGGTTCTGCTTTTACAAGAGTTGGACTACGAAGTTATTCATCGGCCAGGCAGTTCACATGCCTTAGCAGATTTCCTTTCTCGCTTAGATTCCGGTGAAGCTCCGGTCGGTGTAGATGACACAACACCGGAAATTCATGTTTCTGAACCGACTAATGATGAAATTGCAGACCCACCTGTGCCATCTACATACTATGATCAGATATTGACCTTTCTTACTGATGGATGCCTCCCTTCTCAGACTTCTACTGCAATACGCAGGAAAATTGCAGTTTTTAGTCGCCGATTTCGGTTGATTGCTGGGGAATTATACTATATGGATCACACTGGAGTTTTACTTTGTTGTATTCCACCACATGAAGTTAACTCAGTCATTAATTTGGCTCACTCAATTCCTTCCGGTGGCCATTTTGCTGCAGATTTAACACACCGGAAAATTCTACAGAGTCGTCTCTGGTGGCCTACTATGTACAGGGATGTATTGCAGTTTGTCAAAAAATGTGATGATTGTCAGAGGACTGAACAACCTTTACAACGCTATTTTTTCCCTCTACAACCTGTCTTGCCATTAGATCCTTTTCAGAAATGGGTTCTAGATTTCATTGGCCCTATTACACCAGCAGCAATCCTCAGTAATAATCGTTATATTTTGACATGTACAGATTATGCTATCGGATGGGCAGAAGCCTGGGCTTTACGGTCTGCCACAGCTGTTGCGGTAGCCAAGTGTCTACTGAAAGATGTCTTTCCACGTTTTGGCTTACCGCTGGAACTTGTTACAGATCGAGGCACTCATTTTGTCAACAATTTAATGAAAGTACTCACACATTCGTTCTAGGTCACGCATAAGTTTAGTTCTCGTTATTATCCTCGTGCTAATGGTTTGGCTGAAAGTACAAACAAGACTTTGTTGAATATGCTTCGAAAATTGATTCTGGACGCACCGAAAAGATGGGATCAACTGTTACCTGCAGTATTATGGGCATACCGGACTACATACAAGGTAGCAACAGGATTAACCCCTTTCAAACTAGCTTATGGATTGGAAGCCATAGCACCGATGGAGATAGTTGTGCCAAGTTTACGAGTAGCAATCACTCAGAAACTGCTACCTGAAGAATCTCTGTCATTTTGATTGGATACACTCAGAGAATTAGATGAGCATCGATGGCACAATTTTTTGACTATTCAAGAAGTACAGCTAAGACAAGCTCGAACACATGATCGATATCTAAGGACTCCAATTTTTTTGGTGGGACAATTTGTACTCTTTTACAATGCAAAGTCGAATCGCTCTGCTGGCAAATTCAAGTTACCGGATTGCTGAACAAGTGGGCCGAGCAACTTTTCGGTTGACCACTTTGACCGGAATTCCTCTTCCAAAGGTGATAAATGGATCAAAGCTGCGGCCGTATCAACAAGCATCTAATCCATACTGAAACATTTCGCGGTTGGCCGCGTCTTTTGGCGTTCTCTTTTCTTTTATTTTCTTTTCTTTTCTTTTTTGCGTGCTTAATAAAATAAGTCTGTAAATATCCGCGTTTTGATACCTAATGATGTCCACAGCCGCCCTGCCCTTTCCAGCTACTCATACATGCACACCGAAGTTAAGAAGTTATCATCTCAACGTCGCACGATGATTAGTCATTTTGACTGCTCTCCACTGCAGCGCATCTACTTAACCTTTTCTGTTTCGTCGAAAATCGCTATTGTCTTTGTGTGATTTGTGTCATTGTGCGTACCCTGTGTTCTGTGTACTTGTGATTGCTTTCTCTGTTTGCGCCATGGAAGCTTTGGCTAACTATGCCGCTTTCCGTGATGGACTCCCTACCGACGTAGGAGAGTTCCTGCGCATCCGTGGGCTATCCAATTTCGCTAAACTGCCTTGGCATTCAGTGGAATCCCACCCCTTCTTTGCTTAGATCATCTCCGCCATCGCCAACACACCTGCCACCGAGCAGAGTTGGCCAATCACCTCCCTACCATCCCGTACACTGATCACCTTCCAAACTTTCGCTGAGTCATTTCGACTCCCTTTGCAATGTCGGGAAAATGGCCCGAACCTCCCCGTAGCAACCATGATACAAGTATTTCCTAGGTATTCGTCAAACGAATACGCGATCCTTTGTCGATCGAAACCTGAGAGATCCTCCCTTCAGTTCTTAGTAGCTATCCTGAACCTACAGAAACGTACTTATGGAATATCTCGTCCCTTCTACTCCGCCATAGACTTAGCCGCCCGAGAACCTGTAAACTTTGCGTCGTACTTCTTCCACCGCATTCACAAAGAATGCGTGGCAATCATCAAACAGGTAAACAAGGGAGGAATGCCAAGATGGAGACTCCCTCATATCCTATCCTTCCTGTTTCCGGCCATTCTTGTAGCACAACCACCACCCAGAGGCCCGGTCCTACGCCATGAAGAGTCTGTGCAATTATTGGAGGATAATGAAGAAGACGAAGAAGAACTAAATCAACTCTTCTGCTAGAAGAGAATCAGGATCAGTTCATCTGAAAGTGAAGCCTAGGGATCAGCCGAAGGAAACAAAGAAGATGATAAGGAACAAGAAAAGCAAGACGAAGAAACCTT
The DNA here is from genome assembly GCA_020310875.1 of Ceratopteris richardii. Taxonomy (NCBI): domain Eukaryota; kingdom Viridiplantae; phylum Streptophyta; class Polypodiopsida; order Polypodiales; family Pteridaceae; genus Ceratopteris; species Ceratopteris richardii. The sequence goes on along the minus strand of CM035423.1, from coordinate 173,785,360 downwards.
CCACGACACCGCCACATCTATGCAGCACGAATCATCCGCGCAGTCATCGTCAGAAGGGCAACAAGAACAGGAGGATCACACTGAAGCCGACACAAGCTCGTCAGAAGAGGCATCACAGCAACAATCGGATCCGAAAAAACAAAGAGATGAAGAACAGGTCGTTAAGGGTATTTTCAACGAACTGCTTAGACCAGTAGAATCCACAATTGTTGATACCGCCGACACTGCACAACAAACCATAGATAAGGTAACGCAGTCTCACTCTGTCCTTCCCACTCCCCCACCGGAGCCGCCACTCGACCCCGTTATCCCTATCCAACCCATCCACCCCAACGAACCCACTGACTCTTCTTCCTCATCCCCGAACTACTCTCCACCGAACTCCCAACAGCTGCTCACCGCGTCCTCATCCCAACCTCAACCTCAGCTGCCACTTCCTTCAATCCCTACGATCTCTGAACTTGCAAACATGGGCCAACTGTTAATTTAGTTATCACAGCAATTGCCAATCCAGATGAGAGAAGTCACTGATAACATTCGAAATGAGTTACAACGCAAGGTGGATGTCCTATAAGCAGATATCACGCCTCTACAGGAAGAGATAGATGCGGTCAAAGCAGAAAACCATCAGCTGCAATCCCAAATTACCCATCTCCAAGCCCAGCTTGCAGAACAGCAGACAATTGCCAATCAAAGAGATACAGCACTGGCAGATCTCCACCAAAAGGACAAGTTATTAAGCGAAGCACAAGCTGAAATCAGTAAAATGAAGCAAGAGTTACAGGATAAAGAAGATGCAAAATCTCATTAGGAAATCTACTCAAAGAAACCAGAGTTCAACTAGACGAAGTGGTACAAAAGGGCCAAGAACAGCACGATCTGGCAATGAAGATAGCGGAAGAACTACAAAGATACAAGGATCAATTAGTTGATGTAAATAATATGCTCAAACGTTATTTGTCAAAAGAAGCTCAAACACAGAAGGTAATAACAGATCTCCGCAGAGAAAGGGACGCATACTCCAAAACCATACAGTTCTAGAATCAAGAGATCGAAAGAAGGGAAAATCAGTTGGAAAATAAAAAAGAAAGAGTAGTCAGAATGGAAAAACAAGTTGCAGAGATGAAGATTTCCAGAGATGTGTCCTTATCGAACGAATTCTACCTACAAGAAGCCTTTCTGCAGACACAAGCAGAAATTTTGCTGACCAAAGCCATTGCATTAAGTTCTGTAAGAGTAGATGCACATTTAGTAGAACCGGATACCCTCAAACAAATGTTAGAAACTCTAAAGAAAAAGATCGTCTGCACCTTTAGATTAGCCAGAAATATGTACTTAGAAGGAAAAATAGATGAACAGTAATTTTGTAAAACCTGCGGGTTTGAGTCCACCGTGCGTGCCAGAGTGTTAGTCGGCCGCCGGATTGGCAACTGTATAACTGAATCTTGTTTTGCACGCGCGAAAAGATGGTTACCAAGAAATTTGTAATCTTTATAAGCAATGAAAAAAGACACGTCGGGACGTTCGAGAGATCACCAGACTGTCTGTCTGGGTGATTGAACGGAGCGCTACTGTAGTGTTAGTTTGTCTAATACCAAGTGTTCGGAGTTTTCTGAGTAATCTGTTCACCCCTTATCTGGTCTGTTATCTGTGTCTGTGGTCTATCGATCTCTGTTGCGGTTGTGAGTTTTATTTACATTCCAGTAGATCATCGGACTGTGGTCTAAGAAAGTCCTTCTGCGAGTCTCTGTAGTGATTGTCCTATTAATTATGTATATCGTGGTGTCACTCTTTCTTGGAGTGTGCTGTCAGTTGTTGGTGATGTCTGTGAAATTATG
>CM035423.1:173773522-173778522 GCA_020310875.1 Ceratopteris richardii | reverse complement strand
TCTGAGGGTGTTTTAATTTCATTTGAAATTAAGATAAATCTACCCAACAATGAAATGGAAGTTATTTCAGTAAATCATCATTGGACTCTTGCCAACGTGAGAGAACATCTAGTAATCATGGGATTTGAGGATCTGGATCAATCAAAGTTCAGAATACAAGGGCATAAGGTAAGTAGCATATGGTATTTCTTCTTTTGTTTATACAAATTCTTACACTCAAATATGTTCATTTAAAGTTTTCTATTTGTCTGCAGATTGGTAAGAGGTTGGAGGATAAAATTAAAGTCCTCCTTGAATGGAGTGTGGATGGAACTCAACTTTCATTGTCATAGCTCAAGGACTATTTGAGTGCTACAGTGTACACACACCTATGTTCCATTTATAATCCTACATCTGCAACAATGTATTTAACATGCAAGACATGTAGCATGTAAAATTTTTTGATCTCAATATGATGTACAATTTGCCAAATCTTTGGTTTTTCCAATGGCAATTTATTATAATTTTAAAGTTCTGAGAATTTTTTCTTTCTATTGTGTTGTCGTGTATCTTATTCTGGTTAATGATTTTGTTCAATCTTTTTATGAGCAAAAGTTTTTTTTCTGAGAGTTCTGTGCATGATTGTTTTATTTGAAGGTATCAGTTTTAGTTTTAAAATGGGTCCCACTCACTTTAAAATTTTGAAACTACTATAAAAGCAACACTTATTCTCTCATTTCTCACTTTTGCAACCAAGAAGAGCTACAATCACTAGCAGAGTACGCACACAAGCTAGCATCACGCGCAATGGCTGCCGCATCCTCCAGTACCCTGCAACTCAAACGTCCACGTGAACTCTTCAATGAGTTCTTGGAATCAACTGAGTTCAAAGGTCAGAACCACTTGTATGACCTACTGTCTAGGGTCCCTGATCTAGACAAAACAATTCAACTGAACTCTGATGTGCTCAAGGAAATCATAGAGTTCCTTGAGTACTACATCTTGCGTTTTTCTATAAAAATACCGCCTTATGAGGGTAAATGGGTTCCATGTGACCTTCTACTCTACATACATAGAGGCGATGAAGCCTTCATGAAGCGCCTTAAGCGCTTCATGGCAATTGCGGAAACTACTGGGCACTTACTAGATGACTCTGTGACATTAGTAAAAAAACTTAACAAAAAGAAGAGGATGGGTACAAAGTACCTATCCTACACTGCAACAACATATTTTATTATTAATGAAGAGTCGGAACCTACACCTGTTGAGCTCCCCAACCTTGCCACTGGGGGTTTTGTTAAGGAGAAGAATGAGCCTCAACCAGAGGCCATAAATTTTTCCAAAGAAAGCATTACAATCCACCAAGAATTCCCTGGTGGTGTTGAGGATAAACTACATGTGCAATCAAGCATGGAGGAGGCCCCCCCTTCAAATCTCAACCCCTCTGAGCCCACATTACCAGAGGTGGAACTTGAATATCTCTCCTGCATCGTTGTGGATGGAGAGGAATTTATTTTACTCCATGACATTGAGAAGGCATTCGGTCTACGTCTAGATGAATGCTTGAGTATTTTCTCCACAATGTCAGATGTTCCACTTGACAACACATCTGACATACTTGAAAAGAAGTCCATCCCACTTGGGGATTCTGTGGCAGACACCATATCAATGGTGTGTGCTGATATTTTAAATGATGACAACAATTCTACTACAGAGGAGGAGTTCAGTGCAGCACAGGAGAGGATACTGAAGCAAAAAATTCCTACATCCCATGTAGCAGAGCAGAGTGGCATGGCCCACTCTAGCATTGATCTTGATGCCCCTGGAAGAGGGGAGGAAGAAAACAAGCTTCATGATGTAAGTGGTAATTGAATTAAATAAATGGATAATTTTAAGTTAACATTGTAAGAGCTTGAATTCTCATTTGTTCTTAACAGGAAGCAATTGAGCTCGACAAGTTCGCAGCAAGGTCTGGTGGGGATCGAGCTTCTCGTGGGAGTGGTGCATCCTTGGCAAACTACATCGGAAAGTTGCCAAAGGATGATTTTGTTATCATACACAAAGACTACAGTCCCGATGGGCACTTCATCACTTGGTGCTTGAAGGCCCTTAGCAAGATTTTGTGTTTATGTACAATTACCCAAGGCACTAATTGTGTCATTTTGGTTAGGAAATCCTTAGTTGTAACTACTTTAGGACTTAATTTTAGAGGAAAAGTATTAGGGCAAATAGGTATCGCCATGAGTCTTGGAATGCAAGACCCCCATGTAATATCAAGATCTGTATTGACTTACCAGCTGCCTCAATCTCTCCAAAGGAGAAAGAAAGTTGTGGAGAAATTGAAGGCAGTTGAGAAATGATGTAATGTCTTGATAATACAAACTTTTTTTTTCATCATTTGTCTAGTTCTGTATATGAATGTGCTAAAAAATTGAACTTATCTTCTCTCCACAAATTGTATCTAATTGGGGGTCTTTGTATTGTGCTTTGGTCCTCTGTATGATTATATGCTTAAAAAAGGCCAAAAAAGCCCCAGCCACAGAAACGCGGGAAACAACCCTGCAAAATTTTTGCAGGGCTGTTTCCCGCGTTTCTGTGGCTGGGGCTTTTTTGGCCTTATCTAGTGTTTTTAGGTGCTACAATACATAGGAAACTATGTAATTTCAGATTTTCAATTGGTTTTGGTATTATCAGGACCAGAAGTTTTCAGTAGGGTATAAACTCAGCCTTTAGTAGCTAAAGATCTCAATTCCTATAGGGTATAACCTCTTAATACCTAGACCATTGCATCTCTACCATATGTCTTATGCTTACCAAAGACCAAATATTGCAAAAAAAACCCCAGCCACAGAAACGCGGGATTCAGCCCTGCAAAAATTTTGCAGGGCTGAATCCCGCGTTTCTGTGGCTGGGGGTTTTTTGGTATGAAAAGGACATGTTGCACACCAGTATGTAGAAAAGGAACATATCTAGTCATAAAACAATAGGCAAGTGCATGCATGTTTAACTGAATCCATATATAACTGACTGAAAGAGAGAGAGAGAGAGAGAGAGAGTGAGAGAGAAAAAAGAGACAAAGAATATAAGTCAAAACCAAATTTTCTATTATCCATTGTATTACATCGCAAAGTAGCCTATCATAGGGTATAATATACACATCATGGGTTATTTCCTCTAATTCTTCTTGCTAGCTGAATGTCCTTCGGTTGTATGGTTACTCTCTTGGCATGGATAGCACAGAGGTTAGAGTCCTCAAGCATGGAGATGAGGTAGGCCTCAGCTGCCTCTTGAAGTGCTTCAAGTGCTATCCCTTGTATTCTTAGACCTGCTTGGTAGCTTTGTAGTTCCTCTTTCACTACCCTTGCAAAAGCTCTTCGTGGTATGAGTAGTTCAACGGACTTTTGGTAGTGTCGTATCTCTGCAAAAGCCCTGTAGTGCTTCCTTCGTCTTTGTGGAGCTCTTGGATTGGGAGGTATGTTTGGCTGGCGTTGAGGTCGACGTCGAGGTTGATAGTTTTTTTTTCTCCGATGTACACGATGTGAGGGCCCAGCTTCATCTTGCACATTTTGTTGTTGATGTGGTTGTTGACTTTGCTCTCTTTCCTCCTCTGTTGGTATTTGCCCTTGTCCTTGTGGAAGTGTCTTACCTCCATGTGTCACCCTATGGCTCGTTGGTATTTGCATATCATTCCATGGTGGTTGATTGTTGCTTTCCTCATTTGGGGATGACTCTTCGTCGCTCTCTGGTACACTCCTTCTGATCAACTTCTGTTTGGGTCTTGATTTGATGGGTGTCCTTGTTGGTGGCTCATCATCTGAAATGGCCTCTGATCGTCCTGGAGTGTAATAATCTTGTCTATTGGAAACTTCATTTTCTCGCACTGAATTGCTCCCAGGTGGTGTGCCATCGTGTGACACAGGCACAGATGTGCTCTGGGAACCACTTCGAGGCCTTTGGGGGGGTTGCAACCATGGTGGGCGTTGTGTCCCTAGATGAGGGCTAGGAAAGAAGACGCGATCTTTCCTTGCAGTTTGCTTGGTGTGTGCCATTCTCTTGAGTTGCAAAAAGTGTGAAATGAAGTGACTTCTCTCTATTTATAGATTTTTTTAAAAAACTGTTTGTTCACACTAGAACGGACAAAACCTGTTTAAGACCATACAGAATATTATATATTAAATAATAACACATTGAAATCAAGATTACAATAATCATATGTATTACCACATAATGGGAAATAGCGAATTCACTTTACTTCCAAGCTGAGCCTTCTCATTGTCTCCTTGCACGCCACTGAGCATGATGAAGAGGACCTAACAATGACTTCCATTTCTCACTGGCAATGTTGTGTTGCATCTTTCTTGCAAGTTTTGCCAATTTTGAATCCCTAAGTCGTTCCACAAAAAACTTTCTCGAGAATGTAGTGCGGTAAAACCAATTAAACATCTCCTCCATGTAGTTTGATTGCATTGGGCCACCACCATGTCGGGTGTTTTTGAAGTAGACACCCCTCGCTTTGTAGTGTGACTTTTCCATTCCTTGGGTACTGAAAATCTCTAATGACCCATATCGATGCATGAAAAAAGCTCCATGTGCAAACAAAATATGCTAAAAATTGTTAAGTACATTGGAAAAAGGTAAGTGCAATGAACACTTGTAGAAGAAGATTACACTTACAATGTAGTGTGTTATATTGCTCTCTCCCCAACATTGAATGAAACACTTGGTGAACTCCACTAATGTTTCTTGAAACATTTGACGTTGAATAGCAGTAGACCTAGTCAGACCCATTAAGCCTACAACCTTATCAAAGCGCGACCAAACTTTCTTTCTCTTATTACAAAGATCAACTTGAGAGTCATTGTCTGTTGTGATCATGCATAGGTCTTTCCACAGCTCATAACGTTCATTATTTTGAGTGCTAGTACCTCTTCTAAAAAAATGTCTTGCTTTATTCCCTGTCATTGACACTTGTTGCAAGCTATCTTGAGATTCTCCAACTTTCTTAACAACTAGGGTTACAT
>CM035423.1:173698522-173761022 GCA_020310875.1 Ceratopteris richardii | reverse complement strand
TGCATAAGCCGAGAAGACCACATATGGAAGCGGCCAAGCGAGTCCTCAAGTACCTAAAGGCGACCATGAATGAAGGTTTGTTCTATTCATATACTTCAGATATTAAGCTAAAGATCTACTCAGATGCAGATTGGGCCGGATCTAAAGATGATAGAAGAAGCACATCAGGGTATATATCATTTGCAGGTTCAAAAATCATTTCTTGGGATCGAAGAAGCAACCAACCGTGGCATTATCTTCTACCAAAGCTGAATATAGAGGTTTGGCTAATGCAACTCAAGAAATCATGTGGTTAAAGTCTTTTTACACAGATCTTAGACTTCATTCTTCAACACCTCATATTTTTGGTGACAACACAAGCTCACTACATCTAGCAGCTAATCCGGTATACCATGCTAGAACCAAGCATATTGAAGTCCACTACCATTATGTAAGGGAGAAGCTAATGAGAAAGGATATTCAGCTATCCTATGTCTCTACAGATATGCAATGTGCCGACATGTTGACTAAAGTTCTTGATGGTACAAAATTAAGTAGATTCAAGTTGATGATTGGGTTGCAGGAAATCAAGGACAATTGAAGACTTATTTGAAGGCCAAGCATGTTAGGATTGAGGGGGAGCTGTTGGTGCATTTTACCCAAGCCTACATGCTTGATATATTTGATATTATCCTCATTTGTAAGTCACATGAGTAGTCATGTGAACACCTCTTGTAAAAGAGTACATTTTATCTCTTGTAAATGAAAAAAGAAAAAAGGAAAAGGATGGCTTACCTCATCCATGATGTAAAAACAAATTCGTGGCTCCAACTACCAAAATAACGAATTTTTGAGCTGAGGGAATCTCTCCTCACTTTGGGGATCACTTTTAGGTGGAGCCATTCGAATTCGAATTCAAAACTCCCTCCAAGAATAGCTATAAAAGGAGCAAGAAGGAAGAGGCGATTAGCAAGCCTTGTACGTGACCACTTGATGTCATTTTGTAGAGATTGAAGAGCTTACTCCATAGCTCTATCATTCTACTCCCATTGTGCAAAGATTCATTGCCAATGTGGTTGTAATCATATGTGAATCTATACATCTATAACCATTTACTTCTCTGTTTTGTTCTCTGCTATACTCACTCAAAGCAACAACTTCAGAAGGTCGTATCTCGAGTTCTACTAAACGTTTTTCAGTGATTCAACTTGCTTTAGATAGCGCATACTGTCTACTGTGTGCATGTAAAGTTTCAAGGTCATTGGATTAATACTTTTGGAGATATCTGCATTTTGTTGCTTACTGGTCTATCTCTGCAGAGCCCCGAGAATTGTGGGGAGAATCCAGAAATTGTTGAAACTTGTTCTCAGTGCTCAGTCCATCATTTGAAGTGTTTTAACTTGGATTGGGAAGCTTTCTAAGTCTATTTTCTATGCCCAAAAGGAATTTTTCTAATTCCTACCAGGTTGAGAGCACTGTTCATTTTTTCCAGCAGGTGTATGTCCAAAAATAGCAAGTTTTGGGAGCTAGTCATTTCGCAACTAGTTTGTCTTGACTTAAACTTTTGGGATACATGTTCCAAAGTACTTGGCTGATATTTTGGTGGATTTAGGAAGCTCAAAGGGTCTACTAATCAACTCTGAAGTCTCAGTTGGCTGGTGTGAAGCTGGTTGTAGCAGCACCTACTCATCTTTGGATTGCATCCACCATCTCTCTTCACAGTGGTATCAGAGCATAGTCAAGCAACATGGGAGATGGATTTCCATCAACAATTGACAATTTGGATCGAAACAACTACCCGGCATGGTCTCTAAGGATGGAGGCTTACCTTCAAGGGAGGAATCTATATGGATTCATATCCGGAGACGAAGCAATGCCAACCATGAGGAACAAAGGGCAACCATCACATGAAGAAATGGAAGAACTTTCGAATTGGTGTTCGAAGGATGCACTTGCAAGGTCCTTTATTCTAAAATCAATCTCTGATTTTCTTTTACCTCATGTCAAGGGATGCAAGACATCAAGAGAGACCTGGAATGCACTTGCTTCTTTCTTCTCGAGCAAGGAAGAACCAATTGTGGATGGAGTTCACAACAATGAAGAAAAGCCCGAAGCAAAATGTGACTGATTATGTCACAAAGATGAAGGAGATTTCCGACCAACTTGGAAGCACTGGAGAGGTAATTGAAGTGGAGCAAATCATAAGACAAATCATGAATGGAATCAAAGCAGACGACAAGTGGGAGTCATTCACAACAGCCATGGATTTATACATGGATATGCATGTACCCGACCTCAACACACTCATGGGCCAACTCTTCACTCATGAAGCAAAGATTAGCAAAGGTGGTGAGTCCTCAAGAGGTAATCAAACTTCTGCCTTATATTCTGATAAAGCTAAGGTCAAGGACAAGTCAAAGAATAGGAAGAATGAAGATGAAGGAAGCTCTTTCCAAGCAAACTTTGCAGGTAGAGGAAGAGCTAGAGGAAGAGGCAGAGGTGGAAAGCAAGGCAGGGGGAGATTCCAATCATCTCAACCTTGCAACATATGTGGCTTATTTAACCATACTACTGAAGAATGTTTCAGGAATCCAAGGAACTCAAGAGGAAGAGGATTCAATAGAGGTGGCTATGGATCAAATAGAGGTAGATACAATGGAGGCTACAACAACAACAACTACTACAACAACAATTACAACAACAACAACAACTATCAAAGTGGCCATAGAGGAAGAAGAGATTACAATAACTATGCAGAGGACCAAAGTCAGGAAGATTCATTATTGATTATGAATCTATCAGCGAAGAAGGGTAAGGATGATGATCACATATTTTACATTGATTCGGGATGCTCGAACCATGTAGCAGGAAATGTGGCTTTACTTTCTGATTTGGAAGATCCTCATAACAAGCATGAAGTGCAGACAGGAGATGACACAAAGCACTCAGTGGAGAAGATAGTTAATGTGAAGACATCAGATGGGAATATGAACCTCTTAATCAAAGTCTTGTATGTCCCTACAATTACCAAAAATTTAATAAGTGTTGGACAGATTGTTGAAAAAGGATTGCAGGTTAGGTTTAATCGATTTGGAGCATATGTTGAAGACCCAAGGCAAGGCTTTCGAAGGATTGCCAAAGGAGAAAAGACAGGAAGGCTTTTCACTTTTGAAGTGGAAGATACAAAGAACATAGCTTTGTTTAGCTATGGATCTCAAACTCTAACAGAGTTGGAGATATGGCACAAAAGGCTTGCTCACATTGGTGAGAGGACACTAAAACAGATTTGCAGGGACCAAAGTGTACTTGGTTTGCCTAATATCACAAGGCAACACATGATTTATACGTGTGAAGCTTGTCAACTCGGCAAGGCTCATAGACAACCTTTCAATAAGAAAGGATATATGTATCAAAATCCTTTGGATCTAGTGCACACGGATGTGTGGGGTCCAAGTAAGGAGCCATCTATATCAGGCTCAAGATATTATGTGTCTTTCATAGATGATTGTAGCAGGTGGACCATTCTGTTTTTCATGAAGCACAAGGATGAAGTGTTTGATTGCTTTAAGAAGTATATTGCTCTTGTTGAAAACCAAACAGGTAGGACTTTAAAAAGACTCAGATCAGATGGTGGAGGAGAATACTTCTCTTCTGAATTTGATGACTTCTTGCATGAAAGAGGCATTAAAAGGGAAGTCACTACAAGGTATACACCCGAACTCAATGGTGTAGCAGAGAGGAGGAACAGAGCTATTGTTGAAGCTGCAAGGTCCATGCTCAACGAAAAGGGATTGCCAAACTACCTATGGGCAGAGGCTGTGTCTACAGCCACATATCTCATAAATAGACTTCCATCTAAGTCACTAGATGGAACCACTCCATATGAAGTGTGGAATGGAAGAAGACCTAGTCTAGAGCATTGCAAAATCTTTGGATGCTTAGCCTATGCTCACATTCCTTCTCAAGTAAGAGGGAAATTGGATCCCAAGGCAGAGAAGTGTGTATTTATTGGTTATGATCAAAACCAAAAAGGATATAGATTGTACAATCCAACCAATAAAGGATTTTCTGTGAGTAGAGATGTAATTTTTGATGAAAATAAATCATGGTTTGATGATGACAGGAAAGTGAAGCTGCCTTATGACTTGGATGAAGGTTTTCCATCACTTCAACCAAAGGAGCCAAAGCAGATTGAAAAAAGTGATTCAGAGATTGACCTAGAAGACTTGGAAAGACTAAAGCTATGGAAGAACAAAGGAAAAGCAAAGATGCAGCATGCTACATATGGACCCGAGAGCTCACATCAACCACTTAGAAGGTCTTCAAGGGAGAAGAAGAAACCAGAGAGGTTTGGTTATGATACTTCTTTGGTCACGAAGCACTCAATCTACATTGCAAAGGATTCAACCAATGAAGAACCTACCACATTTGAAGAAGCACAAAGCAAGAAAGCTTGGAGAGATGCAATGGATGAAGATAATCGGATCTCGATGGATATACAAAATCAAGAGGAATCCAGATGGAAGTATAAATAGACACAAAGCAAGGTTAGTTGCTAAAGGGTTTGCTCAAACCCATGGTATTGATTATGAGGAGACTTTCTCTCATGTTGCAAAAATGCCTACAATTAGGGTTCTCATTAGTCTTGCTGCATCTAGAAATTGGAATCCTTATCAACTTGATGTAAAGAATGCTTTCTTGAATGGATGGATTTCTGAGGAAGTGTATGCACAACCTCCTGGATATGAGGATGCACATCATCCTAACTATGTATGCAAACTAACGAAAGCTTTGTATGGATTGAAGCAAGCTCCAAGAGCTTGGAACTTCAGATTGGTGACTTATTTGCAAGACCAAGGATTCAAAGCTAGCAAGGCGGATACCTCTTTGTTCATAAAGAGGAATGGATCTGAAGTGATCTATTTATGTGTGTATGTTGATGATATTATTATCACAGGCAATGATCTTGAAGGAATCAAACAGGTAAAGAGTCAAATTAAGGAGGAGTTCAAAATAAGTGACCTCGGACCACTCACTTATTTTCTTGGATTGGAGTTGATCTACACAGATTCAGGTATATACATCACACAAAGGAAGTATGTCCATGACATGCTCGTCAAGTTCAAGATGGAAAATACCAAGTGCGCAGGTACACCTATGGAGCAAAATCATAAGCTTAGTGCTTATGAAGGAGAGCCAATTCAAGACATCACAAGCTATCAAAGCTTGGTTGGAAGTTTGAACTATGCAACACTCACAAGGGTGGATATATGCTATAGTGTTAGCATATTGAGTCAGTTTATGCATAAGCCGAGAAGACCACATATGGAAGCGGCCAAGCGAGTCCTCAAGTACCTAAAGGCGACCATGAATGAAGGTTTGTTCTATTCATATACTTGAGATATTGAGCTAAAGGTCTACTCAGATGCAGATTGGGCCAGATCTAAAGATGATAGAAGAAGCACATCAGGGTATATATCATTTGCAGGTTCAAAAATCATTTCTTGGTCATCGAAGAAGCAACCAACCGTGGCATTATCTTCTACCGAAGCTGAATATAGAGGTTTGGCTAATGCAACTCAAGAAATCATGTGGTTAAAGTCTTTGTACACAGATCTTGGACTTCATTCTTCAACACCTCATATTTTTGGTGACAACACAAGCTCACTACATCTAGCAGCTAATCCGGTATACCATGCTAGAACCAAGCATATTGAAGTCCACAACCATTACGTAAGGGAGAAGCTAATGAGCAAGGATATTCAACTATCCTATGTCTCCACAGATATGCAATGTGCCGACATGTTGACTAAAGTTCTTGATGATACAAAATTAAGTAGATTCAAGTTGATGATTCGCTTGCAGGAAATCAAGGACAATTGAAGACTTATTTGAAGGCCAAGCATGTTAGGCTTGAGGGGGAGCTGTTGGTGCATTTTACCCAAGCCTACATGCTTGATATATTTGATATTATCCTCATTTGTAAGTCACATGAGTAGTCATGTGAACACCTCTTGTAAAAGAGTACATTTTATCTCTTGTAAATGGAAAAAGAAAAAAGGAAAAGGATGGCTTACCTCATCCATGATGTAAAAACAAATTCGTGGCTCCAACTACCAAAATCACGAATTTTTGAGCTGAGGGAATCTCTCCTCACTTTGGGGATCACTTTTAGGTGGAGCCATTCGAATTCGAATTCAAAACTCCCTCCGAGAATAGCTATAAAAGAAGCAAGAAGGAAGAGGCGATTAGCAAGCCTTGTACGTGACCACTTGATGTCATTTTGTAGAGATTGAAGAGCTTACTCCATAGCTCTATCATTCTACTCCCATTGTGCAAAGATTCATTGCCAATGTGGTTGTAATCATATGTGAATCTATACATCTATCACCATTTACTTCTCTGTTTTGTTCTCTGCTATACTCACTCAGACCAGTAACTTCAGAAGGTCATATCGCGAGTTCTACGGAACCTTTTTCAGTGATTTAACTTGCGTTGGATAGCGCATACGGTCTACTTTGTGCATATAAAGTTTCAAGGTCATTGAATTAATACTTTTGGAGATATCTGCATTTTATTGCTTACTGGTCTATCTCTACAGAGCCCCGAGAATTGTGGGGAGGTTCCAGAAATTGTTGAAACTTGTTCTCAGTGCTCAGTCCATCATTTGAAGTGTTTTAACTTGGATTGGGAAGCGTTCTAAGTGTATTTTCTATGCCCAAAAGGAATTTTTCTAATTCCTACCAGGTTGAGAGCACTGTTCATTTTTTCCAGCAGGTGTATGCCAAAAATAGCAAGTTTTGGGAGCTAGTCATTTCGGAACTAGTCTGTCTTGACTTAAACTTTTGGGATACATGTTCCAAAGTACTTGGCTGATATTTTGGTGGATTTAGGAAGCTCAAAGGGTCTACTAATCAACTCTGAAGTCTCAGTTGGCTTGTGTGAAGCTGGTTGTAGCAGCACCTACTCATCTTTGGATTGCATCCACCATCTCTCTTCACAGTGGTATCAGAGCATAGTCAAGCAACATGGGAGATGGATTTCCATCAACAATTGACAATTTGGATCGAAACAACTACCCGGCATGGTCTCTAAGCATGGAGGCTTACCTTCAAGGGAGGAACCTATATGGATTCATATCCGGAGATGAAGCAATGCCAACCATGAGGAACAAAGGGCAACCATCACATGAAGAAATGGAAGGACTTTCGAATTGGTGTTCGAAGGATGCACTTGCAAGGTCCTTTATTCTAAACTAAATCTCTAATTTTCTTTTACCTCATGTCAAGGGATGCAAGACATCAAGAGAGACCTGGAATGCACTTGCTTCTTTCTTCTCTTCCAACACTCGAGCAAGGAAGAACCAATTGTGGATGGAGTTCACAACAATGAAGAAAAGCCCGAAGCAAAATGTGACTGATTATGTCAGAAAGATGAAGGAGATTTCTGACCAACTTGGAAGCACTAGAGAGGTAATTGAAGAGGAGCAAATCATAAGACAAATCATGAATGGAATCAAAGCAGACGACAAGTGGGAGTCATTCACAACAGCCATGGATTTATACATGGATATGCATGTACCCGACCTCAACACACTCATGGGCCAACTCTTCACTCATGAAGCAAAGATTAGCAAAGGTGGTGAGTCCTCAAGAGGTAATCAAACTTCTGCCTTATATTCTGATAAAGCTAAGGTCAAGGACAAGTCAAAGAATAGGAAGAATGAAGATGAAGGAAGCTCTTTCCAAGCAAACTTTGCAGGTAGAGGAAGAGCTAGAGGAAGAGGCAGAGGTGGAAAGCAAGGCAGGGGGAGATTCCAATCATCTCAACCTTGCAACATATGTGGCTTATTTAACCATACTACTGAAGAATGTTTCAGGAATCCAAGGAACTCAAGAGGAAGAGGATTCAATAGAGGTGGCTATGGATCAAATAGAGGTAGATACAATGGAGGCTACAACAACAACAACTACTACAACAACAATTACAACAACAACAAAAACTATCAAAGTGGCCATAGAGGAAGAAGAGATTACAATAACTATGCAGAGGACCAAAGTCAGGAAGATTCATTATTGATTATGAATCTATCAGCGAAGAAGGGTAAGGATGATGATCACATATTTTACATTGATTCGGAATGCTCGAACCATGTAGCAGGAAATGTGGCTTTACTTTCTGATTTGGAAGATCCTCATAACAAGCATGAAGTGCAGACAGGAGATGACACAAAGCACTCAGTGGAGAAGATAGTTAATGTGAAGACATCAGATGGGAATATGATTCTCTTAATCAAAGTCTTGTATGTCCCTACAATTACCAAAAATTTAATAAGTGTTGGACAGATTGTTGAAAAAGGATTGCAGGTAAGGTTTAATCGATTTGGAGCATATGTTGAAGACCCAAGGCAAGGCTTTCGAAGGATTGCCAAAGGAGAAAAGACAGGAAGGCTTTTCACTTTTGAAGTGGAAGATACAAAGAACATAGCTTTGTTTAGCTATGGATCTCAAACTCTAACAGAGTTGGAGATATGGCACAAAAGGCTTGCTCACATTGGTGAGAGGACACTCAAACAGATTTGCAGGGACCAAAGTGTACTTGGTTTGCCTAATATCACAAGGCAACACATGATTTATAAGTGTGAAGCTTGTCAACTCGGCAAGGCTCATAGACAACCTTTCAATAAGAAAGGATATATGTATCAAAATCCTTTGGATCTAGTGCACACGGATGTGTGGGGTCCAAGTAAGGAGCCATCTATATCAGGCTCAAGATATTATGTGTCTTTCATAGATGATTGTAGCAGGTGGACCATTCTGTTTTTCATGAAGCACAAGGATGAAGTGTTTAATTGCTTTAAGAAGTATATTGCTCTTGTTGAAAACCAAACAGGTAGGACTTTAAAAAGACTCAGATCAGATGGTGGAGGAGAATACTTCTCTTCTGAATTTGATGCCTTCTTGCATGAAAGAGGCATTAAAAGGGAAGTCACTACAAGGTATACACCCGAACTCAATGGTGTAGCAGAGAGGAGGAACAGAGCTATTGTTGAAGCTGCAAGGTCCATGCTCAACGAAAAGGGATTGTCAAACTACCTATGGGCAGAGGCTGTGTCTACAGCCACATATCTCATAAATAGACTTCCATCTAAGTCACTAGATGGAACCACTCCATATGAAGTGTGGAATGGAAGAAGACCTAGTCTAGAGCATTGCAAAATCTTTGGATGCTTAGCCTATGCTCACATTCCTTCTCAAGTAAGAGGGAAATTGGATCCCAAGGCAGAGAAGTGTGTATTTATTGGTTATGATCAAAACCAAAAAGGATTTTCTGTGAGTAGAGATGTAATTTTTGATGAAAATAAATCATGGTTTGATGATGACAGGAAAGTGAAGCTGCCTTATGACTTGGATGAAGATTTTCCATCACTTCAACCAAAGGAGCCAAAGCAGATTGAAAAAAGTGATTCAGAGATTGACCTAGAAGACTTGGAAAGACTAAAGCTATGGAAGAACAAAGGAAAAGCAAAGATGCAGCATGCTACATATGGACCCGAGAGCTCACATCAACCACTTAGAAGGTCTTCAAGGGAGAAGAAGAAACCAGAGAGGTTTGGTTATGATACTTCTTTGGTCACGAAGCACTCAATCTACATTGCAAAGGATTCAACCAATGAAGAACCTACCACATTTGAAGAAGCACAAAGCAAGAAAGCTTGGAGAGATGCAATGGATGAAGAAATGGAAGCCTTGAAGGAGAATGACACTTGGGAGCTTGTACCTAACAAGCCATCTATGAAGATAATCGGATCTCGATGGATATACAAAATCAAGAGGAATCCAGATGGAAGTATAAATAGACACAAAGCAAGGTTAGTTGCTAAAGGGTTTGCTCAAACCCATGGTATTGATTATGAGGAGACTTTCTCTCCTGTTGCAAAAATGCCTAGAATTAGGGTTCTCATTAGTCTTGCTGCATCTAGAAATTGGAATCCTTATCAACTTGATGTAAAGAATGCTTTCTTGAATGGATGGATTTCTGAGGAAGTGTATATGGCACAACCTCCTAGATATGAGGATGCACATCATCCTAACTATGTATGCAAACTAAAGAAAGCTTTGTATGGATTGAAGCAAGCTCCAAGAGCTTGGAACTTCAGATTGGTGACTTATTTGCAAGACCAAGGATTCAAAGCTAGCAAGGCGGATACCTCTTTGTTCATAAAGAGGAATGGATCTGAAGTGATCTATTTATGTGTGTATGTTGATGATATTATTATCACAGGCAATGATCTTGAAGGAATCAAACAAGTAAAGAGTCAAATGAAGGAGGAGTTCAAAATAAGTGACCTCGGACCACTCACTTATTTTCTTGGATTGGAGTTGATCTACACAGATTCAGGTATATACATCACACAAAGGAAGTATGTCCATGACATGCTCGTCAAGTTCAAGATGGAAAATACCAAGTGTGCAGGTACACCTATGGAGCAAAATCATAAGCTTAGTGCTTATGAAGGAGAGCCAATTGAAGACATCACAAGCTATCAAAGCTTGGTTGGAAGTTTGAACTATGCAACACTCACAAGGGTGGATATATGCTATAGTGTTAGCATATTGAGTCAGTTTATGCATAAGCCGAGAAGACCACATATGGAAGCGGCCAAGCGAGTCCTCAAGTACCTAAAGGCGACCATGAATGAAGGTTTGTTCTATTCATATACTTCAGATATTGAGCTAAAGGTCTACTCAGATGCAGATTGGGCCGGATCTAAAGATGATAGAAGAAGCACATCAGGGTATATATCATTTGCAGGTTCAAAAATCATTTATTGGTCATCGAAGAAGCAACCAACGGTGGCATTATCTTCTACCGAAGCTGAATATAGAGGTTTCGCTAATGCAACTCAAGAAATCATGTGGTTAAAGTCTTTGTACACAGATCTTGGACTTCATTCTTCAACACCTCATATTTTTGGTGACAACACAAGCTCACTACATCTAGCAGCTAATCCGGTATACCATGCTAGAACCAAGCATATTGAAGTCCACTACCATTACGTAAGGGAGAAGCTTATGAACAAGGATATTCAACTATCCTATGTCTCTACAGATATGCAATGTGCCGACATGTTGACTAAAGTTCTTGATGGTACAAAATTAAGTAGATTCAAGTTGATGATTGGCTTGCAGGAAATCAAGGACAATCGAAGACTTATTTGAAGGCCAAGCATGTTAGGCTTGAGGGGGAGCTGTTGGTGCATTTTACCCAAGCCTACATGCTTGATATATTTGATATTATCCTCATTTGTAAGTCACATGAGTAGTCATGTGAACACCTCTTGTAAAAGAGTACATTTTATCTCTTGTAAATGGAAAAAGAAAAAAGGAAAAGGATGGCTTACCTCATCCATGATGTAAAAACAAACTCGTGGCTCCAAATACCAAAATCACGAATTTTTGAGCTGAGGGAATCTCTCCTCACTTTGGGGATCACTTTTAGGTGGAGCCATTCGAATTCGAATTCAAAACTCCCTCCAAGAATAGCTATAAAAGGAGCAAGAAGGAAGAGGCGATTAGCAAGCCTTGTACATGACCACTTGATGTCATTTTGTACAGAATGAAGAGCTTACTCCATAGCTCTATCATTCTACTCCCATTGTGCAAAGATTCATTGCCAATGTGGTTGTAATCATATGTGAATCTATACATCTATCACCATTTACTTCTCTGTTTTGTTCTCTGCTATACTCACTCAGAGCAGTAACTTCAAAAGGTCATATCTCGAGTTCTACTGAACTTTTTTTAGTGATTTAACTTGGGTTGGATAGCGCATACGGTCTACTTTGTGCATATAAAGTTTCAAGGTCATTAGATTAACAATTTTGGAGATATCTGCATTTTATTGCTTACTGGTCTATCTCTGCAGAGCCCCAAGAATTGTGGGGAGGTTCCAGAAATTGTTGAAACTTGTTCTCAGTGCTCAGTCCATCATTTGAAGTGTTTTAACTTGGATTGGGAAGCTTTCTAAGTCTATTTTCTATGCCCAAAAGGAATTTTTCTAATTCCTACCAGGTTGAGAGCACTGTTCATTTTTTCCAGCAGGTGTATGTCCAAAAATAGCAAGTTTTGGGAGCTAGTCATTTCGCAACTAGTCTGTCTTGACTTAAACTTGTGGGATACATGTTCCAAAGTACTTGGCTGATATTTTGGTGGATTTAGGAAGCTCAAAGGTTCTACTAATCAACTCTGAAGTCTCAGTTGGCTGGTGTGAAGCTGGTTGTAGCAGCACCTACTCATCTTTGGATTGCATCCACCATCTCTCTTCACAGTGGTATCAGAGCATAGTCAAGCAACATGGGAGATGGGTTTCCATCAACAATTGACAATTTGCATCGAAACAACTACCCGGCATGGTCTCTAAGGATGGAGGCTTACCTTCAAGGGAGGAATCTATATGGATTCATATCCGGAGACGAAGCAATGCCAACCATGAGGAACAAAGGGCAACCATCACATGAAGAAATGGAAGGACTTTCGAATTGGTGTTCGAAGGATGCACTTGCAAGGTCCTTTATTCTAAAATCAATCTCTGATTTTCTTTTACCTCATGTCAAGGGATGCAAGACATCAAGAGAGACCTGGAATGCACTTGCTTCTTTCTTCTCGAGCAAGGAAGAACCAATTGTGGATGGAGTTCACAACAATGAAGAAAAGCCCGAAGCAAAATGTGACTGATTATGTCACAAAGATGAAGGAGATTTCCGACCAACTTGGAAGCACTGGAGAGGTAATTGAAGAGGAGCAAATCATAAGACAAATCATGAATGGAATCAAAGCAGACGACAAGTGGGAGTCATTCACAACAGCCATGGATTTATACATGGATATGCATGTACCCGACCTCAACACACTCATGGGCCAACTCTTCACTCATGAAGCAAAGATTAGCAAAGGTGGTGAGTCCTCAAGAGGTAATCAAACTTCTACCTTATATTCTGATAAAGCTAAGGTCAAGGACAAGTCAAAGAATAGGAAGAATGAAGATGAAGGAAGCTCTTTCCAAGCAAACTTTGCAGGTAGAGGAAGAGCTAGAGGAAGAGGCAGAGGTGGAAAGCAAGGCAGGGGGAGATTCCAATCATCTCAACCTTGCAACATATGTGGCTTATTTAACCATACTACTGAAGAATGTTTCAGGAATCCAAGGAACTCAAGAGGAAGAGGATTCAATAGAGGTGGCTATGGATCAAATAGAGGTAGATACAATGGAGGCTACAACAACAACAACTACTACAACAACAATTACAACAACAACAACAACAACTATCAAAGTGGCCATAGAGGAAGAAGAGATTACAATAACTATGCAGAGGACCAAAGTCAGGAAGATTCATTATTGATTATGAATCTATCAGCGAAGAAGGGTAAGGATGATGATCACATATTTTACATTGATTCGGGATGCTCCAACCATGTAGCAGGAAATGTGGCTTTACTTTCTGATTTGGAAGATCCTCATAACAAGCATGAAGTGCAGACAGGAGATGACACAAAGCACTCAGTGGAGAAGATAGTTAATGTGAAGACATCAGATGGGAATATGAACCTCTTAAGCAAAGTCTTGTATGTCCCTACAATTACCAAAAATTTAATAAGTGTTGGACAGATTGTTGAAAAAGGATTGCAGGTTAGGTTTAATCGATTTGGAGCATATGTTGAATACCCAAGGCAAGGCTTTCGAAGGATTGCCAAAGGAGAAAAGACAGGAAGGATTTTCACTTTTGAAGTGGAAGATACAAAGAACATAGCTTTGTTTAGCTATGGATCTCAAACTCTAACAGAGTTGGAGATATGGCACAAAAGGCTTGCTCACATTGGTGAGAGGACACTCAAACAGATTTGCAGGGACCAAAGTGTACTTGGTTTGCCTAATATCACAAGGCAACACATGATTTATAAGTGTGAAGCTTGTCAGCTCGGCAAGGCTCATAGAGAACCTCTCAATAAGAAAGGATATATGTATCAAAATCCTTTGGATCTAGTGCACACGGATGTGTGGGGTCCAAGTAAGGAGCCATCTATATCAGGCTCAAGATATTATGTGTCTTTCATAGATGATTGTAGCAGGTGGACCATTCTGTTTTTCATGAAGCACAAGGATGAAGTGTTTAATTGCTTTAAGAAGTATATTGCTCTTGTTGAAAACCAAACAGGTAGGACTTTAAAAAGACTCAGATCAGATGGTGGAGGAGAATACTTCTCTTCTGAATTTGATGCCTTCTTGCAAGATGGAAAATACCAAGTGTGCAGGTACACCTATGGAGCAAAATCATAAGCTTAGTGCTTATGAAGGAGAGCCAATTGAAGACATCACAAGCTATCAAAGCTTGGTTGGAAGTTTGAACTATGCAACACTCACAAGGGTGGATATATGCTATAGTGTTAGCATATTGAGTCAGTTTATGCATAAGCCGAGAAGACCACATATGGAAGTGGCCAAGCGAGTCCTCAAGTACCTAAAGGCGACCATGAATGAAGGTTTGTTCTATTCATATACTTCAGATATTGAGCTAAAGGTCTACTCAGATGCAGATTGGGCCGGATCTAAAGATGATAGAAGAAGCACATCAGGGTATATATCATTTGCAGGTTCAAAAATCATTTCTTGGTCATCGAAGAAGCAACCAACCGTGGC
The DNA here is from genome assembly GCA_020310875.1 of Ceratopteris richardii. Taxonomy (NCBI): domain Eukaryota; kingdom Viridiplantae; phylum Streptophyta; class Polypodiopsida; order Polypodiales; family Pteridaceae; genus Ceratopteris; species Ceratopteris richardii. The sequence goes on along the minus strand of CM035423.1, from coordinate 173,746,349 downwards.
ATTATCTTCTACCGAAGCTGAATTTAGAGGTTTGGCTAATGCAACTCAAGAAATCATGTGGTTAAAGTCTTTGTACACAGATCTTAGACTTCATTCTTCAACACCTCATATTTTTGGTGACAACACAAGCTCACTACATCTAGCACCTAATCTGGTATACCATGCTAGAACCAAGCATATTGAAGTCCACTACCATTACGTAAGGGAGAAGCTAATGAGCAAGGATATTCAACTATCCTATGTCTCTACAGATATGCAATGTGCCGACATGTTGACTAAAGTTCTTGATGGTACAAAATTAAGTAGATTCAAGTTGATGATTGGCTTGCAGGAAATCAAGGACAATTGAAGACTTATTTGAAGGCCAAGCATGTTAGGCTTGAGGGGGAGCTGTTGGTGCATTTTACACAAGCCTACATGCTTGATATATTTGATATTATCCTCATTTGTAAGTCACATGAGTAGTCATGTGAACACCTCTTGTAAAAGAGTACATTTTATCTCTTGTAAATGGAAAAAGAAAAAAGGAAAAGGATGGCTTACCTCATCCATGATGTAAAAACAAATTCGTGGCTCCAACTACCAAAATCACGAATTGTTGAGCTGAGGGAATCTCTCCTCACTTTGGGGATCTCTTTTAGGTGGAGCCATTCGAATTCGAATTCAAAACTCCCTCCAAGAATAGCTATAAAAGGAGCAAGAAGGAAGAGGCGATTAGCAAGTCTTGTACGTGACCACTTGATGTCATTTTGTAGAGATTGAAGAGCTTTCTCCATAGCTCTATCATTCTACTCCCGTTGTGCAAAGATTCATTGCCAATGTGGTTGTAATCATATGTGAATCTATACATCTATCACCATTTACTTCTCTGTTTTGTTCTCTGCTATACTCACTCAGAGCAGTAACTTCAGAAGGTCATATCTCGAGTTCTACTGAACCTTTTTCAGTGATTTAACCTGCGTTAGATAGCCCATACTATCTACTTTGTGAATATAAATTTTCAAGGTCATTGCAGTAATACTTTTGGAGATATCTGCATTTTACTGCTTACAAGTATATCTCTACAAAGCCCCGAGAATTGTGGGGAGGTTCCAGAAATTGTTGAAACTTGTTCTCAGTGTTCAGTCCATCATTTGAAGTGTTTTAACTTGGATTGGGAAGCTTTCTAAGTCTATTTGCTATGACCAAAAGGAATTTTTCTAATTCCTACCAGGTTGAGAACACTGTTCAATTTTTTCAGCAGGTGTATGTCCAAAAATAGCAAGTTTTGGGAGCTAGTCATTTCGCAACTAGTCTGTCTTGACTTACACTTTTGGGATACATGTTCCAAAGTACTTGGCTGATATTTTGGTGGATTTAGGAAGCTCAAAGGGTCTACTAATCAACTCTGAAGTCTCAGTTGGCTGCTGTGAAGCTGGTTGTAGCAGCACCTACTCATCTTTGGATTGCATCCACCATCTCTCTTCACAGTGGTATCAGAGCATAGTCAAGCAACATGGGAGATGGATTTCCATCAACAATTGACAATTTGGATAGAAACAACTACCCAGCATGGTCTCTAAGCATGGAGGCTTACCTTCAAGGGAGGAATCTATATGGATTCATATCCGGAGATGAAGCAATGCCAACCATGAGGAACAAAGGGCAACCATCACATGAAGAAATGGAAGGACTTTCGAATTGGTGTTCGAAGGATGCACTTGCAAGGTCCTTTATTCTAAACTCAATCTTTGATTTTCTTTTACCTCATGTCAAGGGATGCAAGACATCAAGATAGACCTGGAATGCACTTGCTTCTTTCTTCTCTTCCAACACTCGAGCAAGGAAGAACCAATTGTGTATGGAGTTCACAACAATGAAGAAAAGCCCGAAGCAAAATGTGACTGATTATGTCACAAAGATGAAGGAGATTTCCGACCAACTTGGAAGCACTGGAGAGGTAATTGAAGAGGAGCAAATCATAAGACAAATCATAAATGGAATCAAAGCAGACGACAAGTGGGAGTCATTCACAACAGCCATGGATTTATACATGGATATGCATGTACCCGACCTCAACACACTCATGGGCCAACTCTTCACTCATGAAGCAAAGATTAGCAAAGGTGGTGAGTCCTCAAGAGGTAATCAAACTTTTGCCTTATATTCTGATAAAGCTAAGGTCAAGGACAAGTCAAAGAATAGGAAGAATGAAGATGAAGGAAGCTCTTTCCAAGCAAACTTTGCAGGTAGAGGAAGAGCTAGAGGAAGAGGCAAAGGTGGAAAGCAAGGCAGGGGGAGATTCCAATCATCTCAACCTTGCAACATATGTGGCTTATTTAACCATACTACTGAAGAATGTTTCAGGAATCCAAGGAACTCAAGAGGAAGAGGATTCAATAGAGGTGGCTATGGATCAAATAGAGGTAGATACAATGGAGGCTACAACAACAACAACTACTACAACAACAATTACAACAACAACAACAACTATCAAAGTGGCCATAGAGGAAGAAGAGATTACAATAACTATGCAGAGGACCAAAGTCAGGAAGATTCATTATTGATTATGAATCTATCAGCGAAGAAGGGTAAGGATGATGATCACATATTTTACATTGATTCGGGATGCTCGAACCATGTAGCAGGAAATGTGGCTTTACTTTCTGATTTGGAAGATCCTCATAACAAGCATGAAGTGCAGACAGGAGATGACACAAAGCACTCAGTGGAGAAGATAGTTAATGTGAAGACATCAGATTGGAATATGAACCTCTTAAGGAAAGTCTTGTATGTCCCTACAATTACCAAAAATTTAATAAGTGTTGGACAGATTGTTGAAAAAGGATTGCAGGTTAGGTTTAATCGATTTGGAGCATATGTTGAAGACCCAAGGCAAGGCTTTCGAAGGATTGCCAAAGGAGAAAAGACAGGAAGGCTTTTCACTTTTGAAGTGGAAGATACAAAGAACATAGCTTTGTTTAGCTATGGATCTCAAACTCTAACAGAGTTGGAGATATGGCACAAAAGGCTTGCTCACATTGGTGAGAGGACACTCAAACAGATTTGCAGGGACCAAAGTGTACTTGGTTTGCCTAATATCACAAGGCAACACATGATTTATAAGTGTGAAGCTTGTCAACTCGGCAAGGCTCATAGACAACCTTTCAATAAGAAAGGATATATGTATCAAAATCCTTTGGATCTAGTGCACACGGATGTGTGGGGTCCAAGTAAGGAGCCATCTATATCAGGCTCAAGATATTATGTGTCTTTCATAGATGATTGTAGCAGGTGGACCATTCTGTTTTTCATGAAGCACAAGGATGAAGTGTTTAATTGCTTTAAGAAGTATATTGCTCTTGTTGAAAACCAAACAGGTAGGACTTTAAAAAGACTCAGATCAGATGGTGGAGGAGAATACTTCTCTTCTGAATTTGATGCCTTCTTGCATGAAAGAGGCATTAAAAGGGAAGTCACTACAAGGTATACACCCAAACTCAATGGTGTAGGAGAGAGGAGGAATAGAGCTATTGTTGAAGCTGCAAGGTCCATGCTCAACGAAAAGGGATTGCCAAACTACCTATGGGCAGAGGCTGTGTCTACAGCCACATATCTCATAAATAGACTTCCATCTAAGTCACTAGATGGAACCACTCCATATGAAGTGTGGAATGGAAGAAGACCTAGTCTAGAGAATTACAAAATCTTTGGATGCTTAGCCTATGCTCACATTCCTTCTCAAGTAAGAGGGAAATTGGATCCCAAGGCAGAGAAGTGTGTATTTATTGGTTATGATCAAAACCAAAAAGGATATAGATTGTACAATCCAACCAATAAAGGATTTTCTGTGAGTAGAGATGTAATTTTTGATGAAAACAAATCATGGTTTGATGATGACAGGAAAGTGAAGCTGCCTTATGACTTGGATGAAGATTTTCCATCACTTCAACCAAAGGAGCCAAAGCAGATTGAAAAAAGTGATTCGGAGATTGACCTAGAAGACTTGGAAAGACTAAAGCTATGGAAGAACAAAGGAAAAGCAAAGATGCAGGATGCTACATATGGACCCGAGAGCTCACATCAACCACTTAGAAGGTCTTCAAGGGAGAAGAAGAAACTAGAGAGGTTTGGTTATGATACTTCTTTGGTCACGAAGCACTCAATCTACTTTGCAAAGGATTCAACAAATGAAGAACCTACCACATTTGAAGAAGCACAAAGCAAGAAAGCTTGGAGAGATGCAATGGATGAAGAAATGGAAGCCTTGAAGGAGAATGACACTTGGGAGCTTGTACCTAACAAGCCATCTATGAAGATAATCGGATCTCGATGGATATACAAAATCAAGAGGAATCCAGATGGAAGTATAAATAGACACAAAGCAAGGTTAGTTGCTAAAGGGTTTGCTCAAACCCATGGTATTGATTATGAGGATACTTTCTCTCCTGTTGCAAAAATGCCTACAATTAGGGTTCTCATTAGTCTTGCTGCATCTAGAAATTGGAATCCTTATCAACTTGATGTAAAGAATGCTTTCTTGAATGGATGGATTTCTGAGGAAGTGTATATGGCACAACCTCTTGGATATGAGGATGCACATCATCCTAACTATGTATGCAAACTAAAGAAAGCTTTGTATGGATTGAAGCAAGCTCCAAGAGCTTGGAACTTCAGATTGGTGACTTATTTGCAAGACCAAGGATTCAAAGCTAGCAAGGCGGATACCTCTTTGTTCATAAAGAGGAATGGATCTGAAGTGATCTATTTATGTGTGTATGTTGATGATATTATTATCATAGGCAATGATATTGAAGGAAACAAACAGGTAAAGAGTCAAATGAAGGAGGAGTTCAAAATAAGTGACCTCGGACCACTCACTTATTTTCTTGGATTGGAGTTGATCTACACAGATTCAGGTATATACATCACACAAAGGAAGTATGTCCATGACATGCTCGTCAAGTTAAAGATGGAAAATACCAAGTGTGCAGGTACACCTATGGAGCAAAATCATAAGCTTAGTGCTTATGAAGGAGAGCCAATTGAAGACATCACAAGCTATCAAAGCTTGGTTGGAAGTTTGAACTATGCAACACTCACAAGGGTGGATATATGCTATAGTGTTAGCATATTGAGTCAGTTTATGCATAAGCCGAGAAGACCACATATGGAAGCGGCCAAGCGAGTCCTCAAGTACCTAAAGGCGACCATGAATGAAGGTTTGTTCTATTCATATACTTGAGATATTGAGCTAAAGGTCTACTCAGATGCAGATTGGGCCGGATCTAAAGATGATAGAAGAAGCACATCAAGGTATATATCATTTGCAGGTTCAAAAATCATTTCTTGGTCATCCAAGAAGCAACCAACCGTGGCATTATCTTCTACCGAAGCTGAATATAGAGGTTTGGCTAATGCAACTCAAGAAATCATGTGGTTGAAGTCTTTGTACACAGATCTTGGACTTCATTCTTCAACACCTCATATTTTTGGTGACAACACAAGCTCACTACATCTAGCAGCTAATCCGGTATACCATGCTAGAACCAAGCATATTGAATTCCACTACCATTACGTAAGGGAGAAGCTAATGAGCAAGGATATTCAACTATCCTATGTCTCTACAGATATGCAATGTGCCGACATGTTGACTAAAGTTCTTGATGGTACAAAATTAAGTAGATTCAAGTTGATGATTGGCTTGCAGGAAATCAAGGACAATTGAAGACTTATTTGAAGGCCAAGCATGTTAGGCTTGAGGGGGAGCTGTTGGTGCATTTTACCCAAGCCTACATGCTTGATATATTTGATATTATCCTCATTTGTAAGTCACATGAGTAGTCATGTGAACACCTGTTGACAGGATGCGGGAAGAAGCAAGTATGGACACATATGCAGATCTAGCACTGAGGCTACCCTTCATTTTTTCCAAAAACCCCAACATCATTCTAAGTGATTCTCATCACTACAAACCCTTGTAAATATCTTTTCACCTTTTTGTAGCTCCATTTTGTACAAGCCGAGGAGTCCTCGAGCTTGGGGAGCCTTAGATGTAGTTGCCTGCCAATTTTCATAATTTTTAGATCTTGTTTGGGCCCTCAAATAAGCCCCGGAACCTAATTTTTAACTAGGCCGGACACTAGGTCTGAACAGGGCCAAAGCTAGTCAAGAACTATAAATAGAGCTAGAGAGCTCATTTTTGGGGGGGCTTCTTGTAGTTTGAGCTTGTATGAGAACTTTCTTGCAATAGAAGTGATTCCATTGTCTCACTCTCTTTGTTCTTACGGTGTGTGCGCGTGTGTGTGTATGTGTGTGTATGCTTGTGTGCTTCTCACTCACGCACTTGTGCTTCCACTTGCTCGTGGTCTTCATACCATCCTCATGTCTTCCCGGATTGACATTAAAGGAGGTGCTACTCATCACTGAGCTACACCAAATTTTGGCGCCGTTGCCGGGGATCGAGCTTTGAGGACGAGCGTGTGATGGTAAGACGTAGAGAGGACGCGTTGGAATGGTAAGTAGTAGGTAAATTTCTGATTTTTCTCCATCTCCATCTTCATCTTCACCTCCTTCTCCATCTCCACCTCCACCTCTTTCCCCACTACATATCCCCTCTTCCCTTTCTTTCCCTCATTTGTTGTGTGCGAGTTTGAGAGAGAGCGATTGTGTGTGTTTGCATTTGTGTGTTTTTTGCATGTTTCTTGCAGGTACCAGCTCCATCACCATCTCCAGTAAGCTCAGCAGGTACAGAAACTGCCTACACAGTCCCCGAGGCGTTGAGCTCGAGCTATCGCGACACTCCGAAAAGCTCGACCTCTCACGATTCTGAGTGCACCACGGCATCGCGCAGGCCTAGAGCTCCTAGAAACCCTAGATAGAACAGGAAAATTCGCCATATCTCGAGCTATCGCGACACCCCAAGGTATCGCGACACTCCGAGCTATCGCGACACCCCAAGGTATCGCGACACTCCGAGCTATCGCGACACCCCAAGGTATCGCGACACTCCGAGCTATCGCGACACCCCAAGGTATCGCGACACTCCGAGCTATCGCGACACCCCAAGGTATCGCGACACTCCGAGCTATCGCGACACCCCAAGGTATCGCGACACTCCGAGCTATCGCGACACCCCAAGGTATCGCGACACTCCGAGCTATCGCGACACCCCAAGGTATCGCGACACTCCGAGCTATCGCGACACCCCAAGGTATCGCGACACTCCGAGCTATCGCGACACCCCAAGGTATCGCGACACTCCGAGCTATCGCGACACCCCGACCCGACCAATCGCGATACACGGCCATTAACGCATGAAAATTGAGAGATAATTTTTGAGTGGTTGAAGGGTAGTGAGCTTGGTGTTTGACATATTGGTAAAACTTAGAACCGTGGTAGGGGGCAAAAAGCATAGAAACCCGAGATAGGTGGGACTAAGTGATTCTCAGAGACAGGGGGTACAGTGAGCTACCCAAGGGGGTTAAAAATTATTGAAGCGGGTCTTTCAAATACTTGTGGCAATAAAGCTATACTAACTGGTGAGTTTTTGCAGGAACTTTGTGGGCACTCAAGGCAATCAAAGCAAGCTAGCAAGGGTGAGTACCGGGCCTAGGAGAAGGCTTCCTGGGCTTGCATAGCTGTCGGGTCAACCAGCTGATTGAGGTTGGAAGATCTTATAACCCTCCTTTGTCAATTCCTAGCCTAGGCTAAGTACGACTTAGGTGTGGTAATTAACTAGGGCAACGTTAGGCACGAAGTAAGTCCAAGAGAATTAATCAACCAAGTGCAAGAAAATAAATAGGTCTTAAGTGCGAAAACACTAAGGGACAAAAAGGTAAACGGGAATCGATCACTCATCAAGTGCGGAAATTCATTTAAGTACTCCTGACGAGGCAATTTCAGACAAGACCATAAACATACTATTCAACTAAAAAGAACAAAGTAATTGGGGCAAAATCAACCTGCAACGAGAGTGTGCTTGGGTTCCAGGGGGTGAATAAATCAGGCATATGAACCTTAGATCAGGCAGACACTTAGGCCGAGACAGACAAAGCCTCAGATCTTCTGAAGCTAGTGTCAATCACACTGCCAGGTCTTGGGCCCAGCAGTTGAGTGATTACCCATACACTGCCAGATCAGAAACAAGTGATTCTGAGATGTCCTATCACATGGAGAGATCAGTAGGTAGTTCAGGGTTGGCATATCTAGAAAAGCCAGAGGGGCCTTATAAGACTCAGTTGGAATATATCAGGACGAATCGTCTAGGTGCTCGCATCTACGAAGACGGACTGAGAAGATCAGTGGTCCAGATTAAGAACCCCGACCAACCCCATGGAATAGACCACCCGGTAGTCAAGTTTGAGAATGGAGCATACCTAGATAAAGAGGGGACTATATATGTAGTCACCACTCTTCCCGATAGAACTGATGAGTTTGGAAATGTGATTGCGGAGGCCGACATAGGAGATATAGAGCAAGGGAACTTAGAGAGAGAGCCAAGAACTCCCCGCGGTAAGTCTGTCTTGACCAGAATCATGACTCCTGAGTGGATTCCACAAGATAATAAAAGCATAGATCTGCTTTTAAATCGGGAAACCGATGAGGCTTTTTGGAGATATAGAACTTCTCAACCTCAGGAGGGGAACACCCTCACAATTTACGAGTTTAAAGACCCTGATAGTCCAGGCCAAGTAACCTACCTAGACACTGCATCAGAGAGAATCTTCGTGGTCACTGAGCAGGGCAGACATGCCTACACTTGGAAGGGTGAATTTGTTTTTCCCCAACCAAGGTCTAATGTATCCTTTGGTCATCAAGGAACTGGGACCTCCCACGCTCATGGCGCTCAAAGAGATAGAGGTAGAGACAAACCTGAGGTAAGTTTTGCCAACTCCCTGGGAAGGGAAAGAACGGGAACAGAAAGGAATAGAGTAGAAACTGAGAGACATAGAACCCCATGGAATCACCGGGACATTGATGATTTTTCTTTGCCAAGGCCTAGAGAACACACTAGGACCCTACGACCAACCCAACTTGTGAAGTCCATGAAGAATTATTTCGATGGCACGGGAGACCCTTATGACCATGTGGCCGAATTTCGACAAGTGTTGAAAGCTGAACAAGTGGAGGACCTATTCACGCAATATAATGCTTTCGGTCTAACCCTTAGGAACACTGCCCTTACGTGGTTCCAACCACTGAATGAGAGGCATTTCAGAAACATAGACCAACTCTTAGAGGCATTTATTGTCGAGTTTTCTAAGAGTGGAATCAGGCATAACACCTCCTCACTAATTCATAGTTTCAAACAAACACCTCAAGAGACAGTCAGACTAGCTGGAAGAAGATTTAGACAGTACCTGGAGAGATGCCCTATGCCAGAGTTACCCACACCAGCCAAACAAGTGGCCTTGTTCCTAGATGGATTGTTGAGCACTAAGCTCAGGTCATATGTGTACCTGAAGGACCCTAGAACTATAGAGGAATGCGTGCGCATGTGCATAGACATTGAGGACAATCTAGGTGAAGAGTTAGAGCTATCAAAAATCTATAAGGATTCTGATAGCTCTAGTAAACAGACATCTGGTCAATCCACATCCATCGAGGAACTTGCAGAGAAGGTGGCCCAAAAACTAGGTGTCTCTAGTAAGCAAATTCCTAGATTTGCCCCAGTTAAGCGGTGTTACAATTGTGGTGGTGAACATATGGCAAGTGTGTGCCCCATTATGGCCCAACCTCAGGTGAATCCTAGTAGCCAGTACTGCACCCTAGAGCGCAGGTATACCAATCACACGGCACAAGACTGCCCATATAACAAACAAACTGTTAGGCAAAATTATCCTCAGCCATATCCGCAACATGGTAGGTACCAGAATCAGTACCCATCACCACAATACAACAGGCCACAACAAACTTATCAGCCACCTTATCAAGGGCAGCAGAGACCTCAACCAGTCCTAGTGCAGCAACCCCCTGCTCCAACCAATGTGATCCCAGTAAAATATGCCTCTACTGAAGAAAATCCGAATAGAGCCATAGTTCCAGTCACCCCATTGCTATCAGACAGTGATCCAAGTGACCATAGTTTTGACTCCACATATATTGATAGCCCACAGGCTTACTACATGCAGTCACCTGAGCATAACGAGTCATCCTACTATGAGGACCCAAGTGAAAATAGTGGGGAACCGGAGTATTCTAATGTCATGTACACAAACCCCAACTCTAGACCTCAACCTAGGCAGGTACGACCCCCATTTCCTAGAGGACCATGTTCAGATGTCATGGAGATCACCTTATACGTGATTGCCCACTGCCTGCCCCTACACAGCCTCAACCAGTAACCATTCAGGGCTTCTGTCAAGATTGCGGGAAAGAGCATCTCCTACGAGATTGCCCGAAGAACCCTAATAACATGCCTAAAATCACTCCTATCAATGTCGTTGGGTTAGTGGTAGACTCCATAGGAAGCGTGACTTCAACTGCACCTGTGCAGGTGATCACAAGAGCCCAGGCACTTCAACAACACAAAGGTGCAGGTCCCGAACAGAGCCCCGAGGTGAGTGAAACAGAGAGCATAACCAAAAAGAGGACTAGAGCTTGGAAGGAGAGTCGTGAAAGAATGAAGAGACAATGGGCAAAAAAGATAAACGAACTTGAAGAAAGCGTGAGAGAAACCAAGGCAAAAATCACTGAAATCACATCTCAACCACACTCCCACACACTTCCACCACTACCATCCCCATCACCCTCCATTTCTCCACCCTCTAACACACCCCTCGTAACCCACCCACCACCCCGAGTAGGATCAGTATTAGCTGACCCCACTCCTGAAGGTTTGGACATGATGTTTAAAGCCTACCAGGCTCGACTTCAAGAAGGGCCAACAGCTGCAAACCTAGACAGGAGTTACCCTAGAGCCGACTTAGAGATTGAACGGATGAAGATGTGCATGAAAATGGTAGAACAAGCTCAAGCTATACTTGAGACTAGCCAAAAGTTCAATCAGACGAACGCTGTCAAGCCGGATTTGCATTTCCAAGGCTTACTAGAAAGATTAGAGCAGTTGGTAAACAAATCACAAGTTTCTTTACCTCCACAGGCTCAACCAGTTGTTGAAAGAGGAAGCCCACCACAAATGGTAGCTTATGTTCCTAATTCCACGGATGCTGGAATACCTCCTTCAATACAACAGTACTCTCCAGAGTTCTTGCGGGAAATACAAGAAGAGAAATGGGCCAAGGAGAAGGGTGAATCCCCTCCGATTCCTGAGATTGATGATCTTCGTGACCAATTTCCCCAAGACATTCCCTCTATCTATGGGGATCAAGCAGAGCAACAAGAGGATGAGAGATTAGATTTTGAATCTAATTCTTTACAAGAGTTGCCTCATTTCACAGGCCCATGGGAATCTGAATCTCTCCAGATCAGAGCGCCCACGATATTGGTAAGAAATGAAGACTCAGTGATTCCTAGGAACACTGATGTGGTGAAGAACACTAAGGTTCAATGTCACCTCACTGTAGAGGAACTCCTCAAGGCAAAACCGGAGCTCTGGAATCATGTGAAAGATCAGGTTCCAGAACTTGAATCCAATATACCAAAAGTAGGCTCTAAGCAGAAAGTTCCCGAGATACCTCTTGACAAGATAGGAGACATGAGCGAAGGTGAAGAAGGTAACACTTATCTTCCGATCACCTATCAAGGTTACACAACCAAAGCAATTGTGGATTCGGGTGCCGGTGTTGCTATCGCGACCATCTCCCTGTGGAAGCGATGGGGCAAACCCACTTTAAGACCAACGAGAATGAAACTTCAAATGGCAGATGGTCATTTTGAAAGACCTCTCGGATTGCTTGAAGGGATAACTCTAACCACTTGTGGTGTAGAGTTTGAACATACGTTTGCCATATGTGACTTTGAGAAGAATAATGTTTACGAGATGATCCTAGGAAGACCCTTCCTACGACAATTACAAATAGTACAAGATTGGGGAACCAACTCCTTGTACTTACAGCACTTAGGGGTCACCACCAAGGTCAATCTGAAGGATCACACCTTCAGAGATGTACCACCCCTACAGTGGAATCCTATCCACAAAGTGAAAGAAGACTCTATCTCCGTGCATTCTGGAAGTTCACCTGAACCATCCTGGTTGCATGAAGATACTCACTTGTGGATGTGCAAGGTCGCGGAGGAAGAGGAAAAGCGCCGAAAAGCGAGAGAAGAAGGAGCTCCCCCAAGAGATAGGCCAATAAAAGACCCAGCCTATACTCCGATGATATTTCCTGACGAGGAATTTGAGCCTCATGGTTGGGCAGAAATCTTAGCTACCATGGACATTGCAGTCAATGAGGAACAATGGACACCCCATTGCGATGAGGAGGGCTACGATATTTCAGTGTTCATGTGTCAGCCCTTGTTGGAAGAGTGTGATCCTAGTGAGTCCATGGAAGAAGAAGAGAGTGACGATGATCTAGAATCCATTGTGATGGATACTTACTTTGACTCAGAGGAACACTACTTAGAAGACATAGGAGTGTTAACCCAAAAAGAAGAAGAACCCCTTGCGAGTATTAAAACGATAAATTCAAAGAAAGGAAGTGAAGGAAGTCAAAAGAAAAAGAAAAGGAAAGCAGTAAGACAAGAAGAGGAAGAATCATTGTTTGAAGTACCAGAAAATTTCAAGAAATATGAAGTGGAAGACCGGAAAATATTGGTACGAATGCCTAAGAGAGAGGCCATTATAGGAGAAGCATATGACAATAAAGAAAAGACCAAAAAAATGGTAGTGACCCTTGAAGGGAACGAAGAGAGATGTACGTACATAGGTGACGACCTAAGTGCAGAAGAAGAAGCAGAGCTTGTAGCTCTATTAAGAGAATATAGGGATGTATTCGCATGGCATTATAGAGACTTGAAAGGAGTAGATCCAGAGATCTGCTCTCATACGATTCCGATGACCGCTGATGCTAAGCCCACCAAACAAAAACCCTACACGTATAATGACAATTATGCGGCCAAAATAAAAGAGGAAATTGACAGGCTGATTGAAGCCGGATTCATCTATGAGATTGAGCACACTGAATGGGTGTCCCCTATTGTAGTGGTGCCCAAGAAGAATGGGAAATTGCGAGTGTGCATTAACCTTAAAAAAGTTAATGCCGCTACGATTAGAGATAGTTATCCACTGCCCATCACCGAACATCTTTTGGAGCGTGTTGCAGGCAAGGAGGTTTACAGCTTCCTTGATGGATTTTCAGGTTACAACCAAGTAGCCATTGCCCCCGAAGATCAACACAAAACGGCCTTTGCCACAGAATGGGGAATCTTTGCATTCCGTGTGATGCCATTTGGGCTCACCAATGCACCTGCAACATTCCAAAGACTCATGTGTCATGTCTTCAAAGAGTTCTTGCGGAAGAGCTTAGAAGTATATGTGGATGATTTGTGCGCTCATTCCCAAGAGAGAAGTTACCACATCCCTGAACTCAGGCAAATCTTCAACAAGTGTAGAGATTATCGAGTGTGTCTGAATCCAGAAAAGTGTGTGTTTATGGTACGACAAGGTAAGATCTTAGGTCACATCGTTTCTAAGAATGGAATTTCAACAGATGAAGACAAAGTAAGAGCAATAGCAGAGTTGCCCAGACCAAGGAATGTTAAAGAGGTACAAGCCTTTATGGGCCATTGCGGATATTACCGTAGGTTTATCCACATGTATGCCATCATAGCTAAACCTCTTTATGGGTTGTTAACAAACTTTGAATGGAACGAGGAATGCGAGAATTCCTTCAATGAGCTGAAGAGACGTTTGTGCACAGCACCAATACTGACTACTCCGGATTGGAGCAAACCCTTTCATGTCCATGTAGATGCCTCCAATCATGCTATAGGATGTGTGCTAGCACAACCCACAGGTGAAGGAAACCTAGATTTGCCGATAGCATATGCTAGTAGGCAATTAAATGCAGCTGAACGAAATTACACCACAACGGAGAGAGAAGGCTTGGGCATGATATATGCTGTGAAGAAGTTTAGACACTATCTATTGGCCAATAAGTTCAAGTTTTTCACTGATCATCAAGCGCTACTATATTTGGTCAATAAACCTTGCAATACAGGTCGCTTAGTAAGATGGTTTCTCTTACTAATGGAATACGACTTTGAAGTTGTTGTCAGGAAAGGTAGAACCCATCTTAGGGCAGACCATCTTTCTCGCATCACTTCAGGAGAGCCACCGCAAGGAGTGTCTGATGAATTGCCCGGTGCGTATCTGTTCAATTTAGAAGTTGTTCCTAAATGGGCAAATAAGTTGGTACCAGTCCTAACCTTCGGGCCTGCAAATAAGAATGTGAGAACCAGCAAAGAAGAAGTTGTAAAATCATTAAAGTATCAAATCTTGGCTGGAAGTATGTACAAGCAAGATACAGAAGGGGTGTTAGCTTGTTGTGTCGAGGAGGATGAACATGCTAGCTGGCTGCAACAAGCCCATGAGGGACCGCTAGGGAATCACTACTCTAAACAACGAACCTTGCAGAATCTAAAACGCTTAGGAGTGTATTGGCCTAGCATGGACAAAGAAGTACAAGAGTGGATCCAGAGCTGTCCAGAGTGCCAGGAGAGACCCCCAGTGGAGCATGCCACTCTTTATCACATGTCATTAATCCCAGATTGGAGTGCTCCACTGGTCGAGTTCATGAGAACAGGAACATTAACCAATCAGGCTAGTATTGCAAGAAAACGGAGCATGGAGCAAGAGGCTCAAGACTATGCTTTAGTAGGAGACAACCTGTATCGAAGAGGCAAGGATGGTTACCTAAGACTGTGCGTACATGAATCAGACTACTTGAAAGTCTTAGAAACGGCACATAGCGGTGCTGCAGGTGGGCACTTTGGGCCTGACAGAGTGATTAAGACTGTTCTCTTCTCAGGACTGTGGTGGCCCACTCTTCATATGGATGCACATACTTATGTGAAGAGTTGCGACACATGCCAACGTGCCCAATATCCGACAAGAAAGGATGAAATGCCCTTGAGGCCAATGATGGGAGGACGTGCATTTTCAAAGTGGGGTATAGACTTTGTAGGTCCCATCAACCCCCCAGCTAGGAACTCCCATGCAGAATACATTATTGTAGCCACGGATTACCTTACAAAGTGGGTGGAAGTAAAAGCCACAACAAAGAATGATGCTCAAACGACGGCTAAATTCTTATTCGAAAATGTGTTCACTAGATATGGGTTACCAATAGAGTTGGTTAGTGATAGAGGAACGCACTTCTTGAATGAGGTCATTGAAAATCTCCTTCAAGAATTCATGGTGGTACATAAGAAGTCTGCACCCTATCACCCACAAGCTAACGGACAAGCCGAGAGCACGAATAAGATCCTGTGTAACGTATTGACGAAACTGGTCAATAATAAACGCTCTGATTGGGACAAACAACTTCACCATGCTGTTTGGGCATACCGAGTTGCTTACAAAACGGTACTCAATGCCACCCCATTTCAGATGGTCTTCGGACAAAATGCGGTGCTACCCTTAGATTTCCTAATTCCAGCTTTAAGAGTAGCACAAGAGTATGAGTGGAATGGACACGAGTTGTCCTCGAGGATCTTTGATCTAGAGCGCTTAGGTGAGACGAGGCTACGAGCAGCAGCAGGTATCTATGCTGCAAAGAAACGGCAAAAGGCATACTTTGATGCCCATGTGAAGGATAAGGGCTTGAAAGCAGGAGATCTAGTGTTAGTCTACACATTGAAACAACACGCAAGAAAGCTAGAGAAGAGAGGCTACGGACCTATGATCATTAATAGGATCTCCACGAGTGGAGCAGTACAACTAGCCACTTTAGAGGGGGATGTCCTCCCAAACTATATTAGCGGATGCAGAGTCAAGCTGTATCAGGAACCCCTCACGGAGGAGATGCTAAGCCGACTCAATATTGCTAAGCAACGTAAAGAGGAGGAAAAACGAATTCGAGAAGAAGCACAGGCAGAGGCCTTAGAACGTATTAAACGAATGAAGTTGAGAAGACAAGGAAGAGACCAGCCTATGACTAACACTGAAGAGTCCCCAGGCTATCACATGGCCATGTGTGAGGCTTCAGGTGGACGCACCCACAAGATAGTAGACCGACGACCTTTTCTGACCCTAGAAATAGGACAAAAGGACAACACAACAAGCGTGAGGGCCTTGATTGATTCAGGAGCAGCCACAAGTGCAGTTCGGCGTTCTTACTGCCAGCAGCTGCAGTTGGAGGTAAAACCCATAGAAGCATATCTGATAGGATTAGGAGGTGTTGAAACCCCTTGTATGGGAGAGGTGGATCTTCCCCTCTACATACAAGAGGTCCGCATACCAGTAAAAGTGCTAGTGTGTGAAGACGAGGATCTGACCGAACCGCTTATATTGGGCCAAGACTGGATCTATGATCACGCAGTCAACCTGAACCTAAGAAGTGGACTTCTTCAGGCTTGGGTAGGCCAAAGTCGTCTCACGATTGAATTAGAAAATCGAGCACTCAAACCAATAGAACAGGCAACAACTCCTGGTCCCTCCAGGAATCCATATGAAGATAACCACGATGTGCTTGTCCAAACTTCTATGGTGCAGAGGAATGTCAACCTTACTGAAGGTTCAGGAGCCAAGAAGGAGTTCCTAATTGATCCACAGAAGATTCTAAACGAACGGACCGAACATCACTCTATACGAGGGAGACCGCTGATCAAGAGGAAGGAGCGCCAACCTGCGCATCATGGAGCATCTCGTGGCGTGAAGCAGATCTGGATACGCAAGGATGGGAGATCTACAGCTCCAATTGCAGATTCTCAAGGAGACAAGAAACGAGCCTCACAATCAAGGATCAAAGCTAAGAAGCCCCCTAGGATCACCCCTAGGCACACCATCTCTATTTGGGTCCCTAAGCGGTCAATGAAGGCCATCCCTAATGCTAGACAGATATGGGTGCCCAAGGCTAGCTTACAAGCCCAAATTACTTCAACTATAGACACAAGGATGAAGCAGCTCTCACAAGCACTCTTGGCCAACAACTCAGGAAGTGACAAGATACCTACACCTCTCACTGTCCACACTCCCATCAACCCCAGGAATGTCTGGAAATGGGTACCCACAAGGTCCCAACCACATCACACACTCAGACCAAAGTCTTCACCTGTCCTTAGCTCTAAAAGCTACGACTCCTGTATCAAAGTGTGGAGAGTTAAACTGTGTACTAAACCCCCTGACCATCTTCTGTAAATCCGTCCACACTAACACAGAAGCATTTCGAGTCCATTGCATAACCAAAGTACGCATCTAGGATGACACTGACCTTTAATCACCACTCACACATATCATAAACACGTCACCACTAACTACTGACCTCCTGGATTGTCATGTTAGTATTGTGAAGGGAACACCATTACATCTTGTTTCCTATGCAACACTAATGTGCCTTTCGTCTTCCAGCAGATAAGCGACCTACTCTCATGGCAACCGCGGCAGGCACAAGCTCTCAGGCAGGATCTGGTGCCCCCATCAACTGGGATGCCATGCCAGTGGAAGCTCCACCAACGGCTAGACCTGAAGAATTCTTGAATGTGCGAAGAATCCCTATTCCAGATCCACCCAGTGGACTAACCGAAAGAGTAAAAGGGCACTCCCATTGGTTCAATGAAATGCCAGGGGATTTGGGAGACGCGGACCACATCTGGGAGTCCAAGATGGAGTGTGGAGGGGTTTGGTGGACCTTCCAATTCTTTTCAAGAGAATTTGAGGCCTTACAAAATGCAGCTCCCCTTCAAGAGATCTGGCGAAAGGCAGGACTGCAAACTTACTTCAGTGCAGCTCTACCAAAACCTGACTTCCTCAGGTGTTACTACTTGATTGCCACGATGAAACCTACCGGGGATAAAGATCATTCAGGCACATTCTGGGTGCCCTCCTTATCTAATCTGGAGGAGATGAGGAAGTTTGAGCTAAATGTAACATTAATCAGGGAAGCCCTTCAAATGTATGGCACTCATGTGCCTTCAGATCGCGACCCCCTGATACCAGAATCAATGAAAAGCAATAGAGTCAAGAAGCTCAAAGACATGTGCGCCCTCACCCCCAACATCGCCATACCCCTGCGGATGTGCCTCCAGCACTTCGCATTTCCAGCTCAAGACCGTTTCACTCAGCCTCACAAGAAGATATGGTACGGACTGTACTTAGCAGAGACCGGCAGCTTGCCCATTAAGATGCCAGTATGGATCTTAGATCAGGTATATGAGGCAGGCAAGCGGGGGGTGAGGAAGCCCACCCTACATGGTTGCTGTGCGTTGACTAGAATCATCTACAGATGTCTGGCGTATGATGTGCCAGTTGCTCGAGCCCTAAAGTATGCACATCTGGAGTTGTTTAAAGGGCGAAAGTCAGGGAGTCAGCCTGCAAAAAGAATGCGTGGATCCCTTTCACAAGTCCTGATCCCTCCAGCAACCACTACCGAAGTCTCCACTAGAGAGGAAGCCCCGGTGGCACCAATCACAATTCATCTCCAGGAGTCTCAACCAAGAGAGGTGGTACAGCCCACCCCCTCTGCCCCTCCGCTACCTACCGATGCAGAATTTGCAGCGATGGCCACTTTTACCGAAGATCCAAATTTTGATTTTGAAACATTTCTGCAGACGGCTCATCTATCAGACAGTGAAGATTGCCCTGACAATATCGATCCGGGGACATCAACCCAAAGAGAACATGCACGAGGTGAGACAAGCAGCGTACAGGAGCTAGGAGTGACACAACCTCCTCCAAGTCCAAACACACAAGCTCAAGAGCAGGCACCAAGGAATAACCCAGAAGAGAGTGAAGACGAAGCCCCTGCATATACGGCACAGCTCAAACGATTATACCAGACAATCAAGCAGGTACAAAGCCGCCACAGAATGTCAGAAGAAGCAAATAGGGCCCTAGTAAACCAGATGTTACAGTCAGAGCATATCGACCCCCAATTTGTAGAATCGCTAAATCTTTTGGCGGACACCTGTGGCATCAGTGAAGCATTGAGAACCTTGGTCTGTCAAGAGAACCCTGCTTATGATCAAAGAAGAATTGATACGCGGCCGCGACAAGGAAAGATGATTCAGATGGAAGTATCTACCGCGCTAGCTACATCCACATCAGAAGATGTGCACATGATTAGCCCTAGGCACAATGATGAACCGGAGGAAATTACGCATGCCCCATCTCCCCCATCATCTCCTATCCCACCCTCAGAGCCTCTCTCCACGTGTCTTTCCACACAAACATTCTCCTCCTATAGTGAGACCATTGTACACACCCCCGTTTCCACTCTCCTCCCTTCACCCTCATCCATTTCTGTCACTCAGGCTTTTGAACCTCAATTAGGTCACCCTTTCTTCCCCCATGCCTTTGGACAACCATCTGTCACTAGTCAGACTCTTCCCTTCCCTTTACCCCCCACCCCTCCATTTCCCCCCCCCCAAACTCTACCTACCCCGTCCCTTGTAACTGCCTCGAGCACCACACTAACCACCCAACCCTCCTTCTGGACCTACCTTGTAAACATTCTTCAACAGGTCGAGGAACATAAGAAAAAATCCCATCCCCAATTTCACTCCCCCACATTCACGGCCACCACTATCACACCACCCACCGTCCCGGTGTTCACATTTCACGAATCACACTCACTCATGTCCGATCCCATGGACATCTCACCATCCGCTGGATCACCCACCACCACTGTCCTCACAACACCATCACAGGTTATTACACTCACAGCACCACTTCCACACACGGTAGGCACAACATCCACTTTTCCCATTCCCACTTCCCAACCCCCTGCATCTTCCACCTCATTTAGTCTTGCACTCGACACGATGCTTGAAGCTGCCACTCAGCTTAAGCAAGAATATACATTATTGGAAGAAAATAACAAAGGGCTTTGCACCCTCTCAGCAACACTCCAAGAGCGTGTCACTGCTTTGGAGTTCATTCATACGGAGTCACAACGCAAGATCTCAGCCCTCGAACAGGCAAATGCGCAACTCAAGGCGAGACATATGGAAGAGAGCAAAGCCATGGAGGAACAGCTGCGCGATCAAATGGGCCGCAATGCACGGCTTCAACGAAACATGGCTTTGCTACGACGACATCTGGCGGCAGCGCAAGAAGAGAATAGATGGCTTCAACAACAAAACCAAGAGAACCTCGAGGCTGCCATGGAGAACACCCCGGGGGCTCCCATAGACCCGGTCAAATTTCAAGCGGTCCCCTCAGAAAGCATACAACAAATATTGGAAACGTATGCCAATCTATTAGAAGCACATGATCAGCTTGCCGACCAGCTAAAGGACGTACAGAGACCCCAAGAGTCTACACCACACCGACAGGAACATAAAGAAATGACAGACGCTGCTACTTCAACCGAACCTGAACATTCAACGCCCAACGACGTGCTGGAGTTACAGCAGCAGATCGCAGAATTAAAGCTGAAGTTGATGCAGTACGAACGACCCCCTTCCCCCCCAGAGCAACCGTCAGAAGAAGAAGCAGTTACCATCCCAGTGGAGGAAGCATTCGACGACAACTACGAGCCTCAACCACTTCCAGGAGGACGCGTAACAGAAGAAGGTCAAGATACCTATGAGGAACCCCCATCGGCATGCAATACAATGGAATACCATCCATAAGACAAAGGTAGAAACGGAATCTGTACACTCATTAGAGTCAGACCCCTCATGGTTGCACGAGGACACTCATTTATGGATGTGTAAAGTAGCCAAACAAGAGGAAGAACGGTTAGAAGCAAGGAGCTTAGGTGCAGAGCAACATCCAAGAACCCTTCAAGACCCAGCTTATGCACCAGTAGTATTTCCAGATGAAGAATTCGAACCCCATGGTTGGGCAGAAATCCTAGCAACCATGGATGTAGCCATCAATGAAGAACAATGGACACCCCACTGTGACGAGGATGGCTATGACATTTCAGTTTTCACGATAGAGCCAATCATGTGTGAGTCAATTTTAGAAGAATGTGAACCTAGCACTAATGCATTTGAGGATGCAAGTGATTTTGATTTAGAATCAATTATTATGGACCCACCCTTTGCATCAGAAGAAGAATACTTCTACGAAGTAGAAGCTCACCCTCAGAAACATGAAGGAATTACAAATGATGTGAGAATAGCCACACAAGTGACAGTCAAGAGTGAAGGCAAGAAAAGAAAGAAGAAAGAAACCATGTCAGAGGAAGAAGAGTCTCTATTTGAAGTCCTTGACAATTTCAAGAAATATGAAATAGAAGACAGGCGAATCATGGTACGATTGCCAAACAGAAAAGCTGATGTTGGAGAAGTATATGATAACCGAGAGAAAACCAAAAAAATAATAGTTGACATAGAAGGAGAAGAAGAAAAATGTACATACATAGGGCATGATTTGACGAAGGAAGAAGATGAAGAATTAGTTGCCCTATTGCGCGAATATAGAGATGTGTTCGCCTGGAGTTACAAAGATTTGAAAGGAGTAGACCCGGATATATGTTCTCATAGAATCCCTATGACTCCAGATGCAAAACCTACGAAACAGAAACCGTACACGTACAATGATAACTACGCTGCGAAGATTAAAGAAGAAATAGATCGCTTGATAGAAGCAGGATTTATTTACGAAATTGAGCATACCGAATGGGTATCCCCCATTGTGGTTGTGCCCAAGAAGAATTGAAAATTGCGTGTGTGTGTTAACCTTAAAAAAGTTAGTGCCGCCACAATTAGAGACAGATATCCTCTTCCTATCATAGAACATTTATTGGAAAGAGTTGCGGGCAAGGAATTTTACAGCTTTCTTGATGGTTTCTCAGGCTATAATCAAGTGGCCATTGCTCCAGAAGACCAACACAAGACGGCTTTTGCCACTCAATGGGGCATATTTGCATTTCGTGTGATGCCATTTGGCTTAACAAATGCACCCGCTACTTTCCAACGACTCATGTGTCATGTTTTTAAGGAATTCTTACGTAAGAATTTGGAAGTTTGTGTCGATGACTTATGTGCACATTCAAATGAGAGACAGACACATATCCCAGAGTTAAGACAAGTGTTTGAGAAATGTCGAGAATATCAAGTTTGTTTGAACCCAGAAAAATGTGTTTTCATGGTCAGACAAGGCAAAATTTTAGGACACATTGTGTCAAAGAATGGAATTTCGACAGATGAAGAAAAGGTAAAGGTAATTTCCGATCTACCTAGACCAACTAACGTGAAAGAAGTACAGGCATTTATGGGCCATTGCGATTATTATAGACGATTCATACATATGTATGCAATCATAGCCAAGCCTTTTTACTCTCTTTTGACCCATTTTGAATGGACAGATGAGTGTGAGAACTCATTCAATGAACTTAAACGACGTTTGTGCTCAGCACCTATATTGACAACCGCGGATTGGAGTAAGCCATTCCATGTACATGTGGATGCATCCAATTACGCCATAGGATGTGTGTTAGCACAACCCACGAGTGAAGGAAATATAGATCTTCCCATAGCTTACGCGAGCAGACAGTTGAACGCAGCAGAAAGAAATTACACCACTACAGAACGAGAAGGATTAGGGATGATCTACGCGGTAAAGAAATTCAGGCATTATTAGTTGGCAAACAAGTTCAAGTTCTTTACAGATCATCAAGCCCTATTGTACTTAGTCAACAAACCATCTAACACAGGACAATTAATACGTTGGTTTCTATTACTCATGGAGTACGATTTTGAAGTAGTAGTCAGGAAAGGAAAGACACATCTCAGAGCTGACCACCTTTCAAGATTAACCTCAGGAGAAGCTCCTCAAGGGATAGCGGATGAATTACCAGATGCATATTTGTTTAACCTTGAGATAGCACCAGAATGGGCTAAGCCGATAGTCCCTATTCTCACGTATGGACCCAAGAATCCTAGGATAAGGATCAATGAAGGAGAGTATACCAAGTCTCAAAGATATCAAATACTAGCAGGAAGTATATATAAACAAGATAATCAAAAGATTCTTGCTTGTTGTGTAGACGAATCAGAACATGCAAATTGGTTGCAATTAGCACATGTAGGTGCATTAAAGCAACATCACTCGAAACATCGTACGTTGCAGACTCTGCATAGACTAGGAGTGTATTGGCCTTCGATGGAAGCAGATGTCTACAAGTTATGTAAAGAATGCCATGTCTGTTGTGAAAGACCACCGGTAGAACATGCTACATTATATCACATGTCTCTCACACCAGACTGGAGTGAACCTTTAGTGACATACTTGAGGACGAAAACATTCCCTCAAGGAATGACCTTAGCACGACAACGAAGTCTAGAGCAGGAAGCTCAAGACTACTCACTTATTGGCGATAATCTATACAAACGAGGACGAGATGGATATTTAAGACAATGTGTTCATGAAAACGGTTATTTGAGCATACTAGAGACTGCACACCAGGGTGTTGCAGGAGGTCATTTTGGACGCGATAGGATAATCAAAGCCATCCTCTTTGCAGGATTATGGTGGCCCACTCTTCACATGGATGCACATACCTATGTAAAGAGATGTGATGTGTGCCAAAGAACTCAATTTCCTACTCGCAGAGATGAAATGCCATTGAAACGAATGATGGGAGGACGTGCATTTTCTAAATGGGGTATAGACTTTGTAGGATCCATTAACCCCCCTGCAAAAGGTACACATGTTGAATACATTATTGTTGCGACAGATTATCTTACCAAATGGGTAGAGGCGAAAGCCACAAAAAAGAATGATGCACACACAACTGCAAAATTCTTATTTGAAAATGTCTTTACAAGATATGGATTGCCTATAGAGTTAGTGAGCGATCGAGGAACTCACTTTCTAAACCAAGTCATTGAATATTTGTTACAGGATTTTATGGTGATTCACAAGAAATCCGCACCATATCATCCTTAGGCCAATGGTCAGGCTGAAAGCACTAACAAGATCCTTTGTAATGTACTAACGAAACTCGTGAACAACAAATGTTCAGATTGGAACAAACAGTTACACCACGCCGTTTGGGCATATTGAGTGGCCTAAAAGACCGTACTCAATGCAACTCCCTTTCAGATGGTTTTTGGTCAGAATGTTGTGCTTCCTTTGGACTTCTTGATACCGACCCTTAAGGCTGCACAAGAACATCAGTGGACCGGCCATGAATTATCAGCAAGAATAATGGACTTGGAAAGATTAGGAGAAACCAGGCTGAAAGCAGCAACAGGAATGTATGCAGCTAAGAAGCGACAGAAAGCATATTTTGATGCACATGTGAAAAATAAAGGCTTGAAAGAAGGAGATATAGTTCTAGTATATACGCTGAAACAGCACGCACGGAAGTTAGAAAAGCGAGGTTATGGACCTATGATCATTAACAGACTCTCGACAAGTGGAGCAGTACAATTAACCACCTTAGAAGGAGACATAATGCCTAATCACATTAGTGGCTGTAGAGTCAGGTTATACCACAAACCTCTTACTGAGGATATGCTTAGGCGACTCACGTTGGCAAAGAAGCGTAAGGAGGAAGAAAATAGAATACGAGCTGAAGCTCAAGCAGAAGCCATAGAACGCATTACGTGCATGAAGCTACGAAGACAAGGACTAGGGAGAGAACATTATAACCATCTGGAAACAACACCCAGATATCCCATGGCCATGTGTCAAGTAAAGTCAACCACTCATCCTAGCATAGTGGACAGGAGACCATTCATCACAGTCAGGCTAGAGCATGGCAACCCTTGCCAAGAGCTCAGGGCTTTAATTGATTCAGGTGCTGCGACTAGTGCGATTAGATGGTCCCACTATAAGGACTCAGGAATAGAAATGCGGCAAATTGAGGCATACCTCATAGGGCTAGGAGGCATGGAAACCCCTTGCATGGGTGAGGTGGACCTTCCTATCCTCATAAATGAAGTGACCTTGACAGTAAAGCTACTAGTGTGCCATGATGATGACCTGATAGAACCCCTAATCCTTGGCCAAGATTGGCTATACGATCACTCAGTGGACCTAAATCTTAGACAAGGCTCCTTATAGATTGGAACCTTAGTGATACCGTTTGACTTCCCTAACGGCATTCCGACTGAGGTTTGTAACCCTAGACCCTATGAAATGCATGCGATGGAAGACCGGAAGATCTTTGGTCAGATCAGTCACATTATGTCCACACCAACCCACACGGGCTTGGCAATGGACAATTGTCAATCTAAAGGACATCAGGAGATTTTCCCTTGGGATTCCTGCAAATTAGAAGGGGCAATTACCCAACCGCTTGGTCAAATGGACACCATCAGCGATCAAATGGGCACAATCAGCGGACAAATGGGGACGTTTAGCGGTCAGGTGGACTTCATCAGCGTCCACATGGGCAAAACACCCTGCGGTGCCCATCCTTCCACACTTACTGTGGACTGGCCTAGATTAAAAGTACACAATGGAGCACTTCCTAATGGGCAGGTTTCACAAGTGTTGGACCTCCCTTCTTTTCCAAAGCAGAGTGTCCATCCGACCTCTCAACCTCAACCACAAAGGAGTCAACCACGATGAAGGAACCCAGACCGACGACAATATCAGATGACAGAAAGAAAGCAGCAGTATCAGCATTACAAAGCAAGAGGCACAAGACAGATATGGGTGCCAAAAGCACAGAAAGCACCGACTGATTTCAACAACACAGACATTGATATGAAGAAGCTAAAGACAAATCAGAGTCAGTATTCAAAGTCTACTCGAGCTTCTTCTATGAGTATGAACACTCGACAAATTTGGATCGCCAAGAAGTACCTTACAAACTGACCCACACCCACGCAGATTTGGGTACCCAAACAGTATATTATAGCTCAACCCTCAAGCCATGTAATATATAACCCTCAGAAATCTCTTCACCCTTCAACCCCACCAAATCCGATCTCATCTTTTGTCCCTCAACAGAAGCCCATCACCCACACACGAACTCTTAGGAAGTGGGTACCGAAACGTATCCAGACGCCTTCTACGACTCCCTTATCTAACATAACTCCCACCCCGAATAATCTACAACCTTGTAATAACTCATTCATAATTGAACCTTGTACGAATCCACACACTATAACCCAACAACCCTTGTAATAACATCTCATCAAAGCACTGCATGCAATATCTGAAAACATATAGGTGTCTAGAGACCTGCACTAGTTCTGCAAGAAGCATTGCATCAATCACATCACAACACTTGGCTACACGGGTTACAGATCGGCTATGGAAAGGGATTACGGTCTCACTTTCATGGGATCATGATTAATTTCCATACTAATGTGTTAATCTTATGTAGCAGATCTTCTACGCACTCGCATCATACATCATGCAGGCAGAAGGGCCATCGGAAGCTGGCCCCAGTGCACCAATGGCCAAAATTGGAGAACTACTGGAGGAGCCCCATCCTACGGCTCAACCGCCCGAATTTCAAGGTTTCCCAGAGCCCATGCCGATTGACGATCCCCAGGGGTTATACTGAGAGGATTCATCGCAATTCTCACTGGTTTCAAGGGCTAGCAGGACCATTGGCGGATGCTGATTTTATATTTGAGGCCAATTTGACTTTTGATGACCGTACCTGGGGTAAATATCAGTTTTTCTCACGAGAGTTCGAAGGATTACAGAACACGGAAGATCTAACGCATGTTTCGGCAAGAGCAAGGTTTACAGAGTATTTCAGCGACCTTTTCCTAAACCCGACTTCTACAGATGCTATTAATTAATCACCACTTTGATAGCTTCAGAGAACAAGGATCTGCGCGACACTTTTATTTTGCCATCCTTAGTAAATGATCCGCCATATAAGCGGTTTTATCTTTCTAAAGATTTGATTCGAGCTGCCATCAAGATTCATGGAACCCACACTCCAATGGAACGAGAACGGTTGGTTCCAGAGCCAATGAAATGTGGAGACATTACTAAGTGGAAAGAGATTTCGGCAATCACACCTGAGCTTTCAAAACCACTGCGGATATGTATGCAGCATTTTGCATTTCCAGCTCAGGACAGATTCACAATGCCTCACAAGCGCATATGGTTTGGTTTATATTTAGCATGTATTGGACCCCAGACAGTTGATCTCGCAAGCTGGATCATTGATCAACTCTACTTAGCACAACACAGATGGGAAAGAAAGAAGGTCATCAATGGATGTTGCGCTCTCACGCGCATCGTATACATGTGTCTGGCCTACGATTTACCTATCGAGCGAGCAATGACAAGTGAGGAGCTGAAAGCCTTCAAGGGAACAACAAAGAAAGCTAGAAAGCCTATCAAAGGACGAGCAGGAAAGTGAATGAGAGGAACTATCCCCTGCCTTCAGGTGCCACAATCACCCTCACCACAACCCTCTCCAGAGCAGTCCCCGACAGAAGCCACTCCATCTGTACAACCTATTCGCATAAGGTTATCAAGACCGATTATAACGGAGGCCACCACCAGCACAGTTGCTCCTCAAGCAACCACCGTCCCAGGACCTGCCACCACTACAACAGAAGTTCCCACCACTATTGGTGCGGAAGCTTTCTCTTTTCCGATACCAAACATGGAAGCAGAGCCACTGGATACAACCTTTGATTTTGAAATGCAGGATGCCTTCTCGAATGAATTTCAGTTTTTAGAAGGTCAGATCTTCTCTCAAGAATACGAGCGGCCAAGTTACCCGACCACGCCCCGAGACCAACACAAGGACAAATAGTGTCCAGTTCCGAGGAAGAAAGAACAAAAACCGATAAAGATGAAGGCGATGATGAAGCCAGCCAGGGCACTCACGAATCCCAAGAGCATGGACAGATAGATGAACAAGGACAGCACACCGACACCCAGGGAGACACCAGTACACATGAAGATGAAACCTTTGAAGCAGCAGCTTATACACTAGCCATCAAGAGGCTATACCGCACCATGGAGAAAGTTTGGGCACCCAAGAAATTGACTGAGGAAGAGAGTCAAGCACTTATAGAACAAGAACTTGTCTCAAGCGGATTCGAAGAAGTATATATCAGAGGCTTCCGAGAACTTGTCAAATCAGTGGGATCCACAGAAGCCTTACAATATTTGCAGAGGAAACCGTTACCACATTATGACCCGCGTAGAATCCGTCTACTGACCAAACCTGGTGAATACATTCGGGTACCCACCGGCGGACAATCTTCAGAACGGGCCAGGGAAGCACGTCTCGTCCCTGAAGGCTCATTTGCAGAAGACACCATTCTCATCGACTCCCCACCTCGTACCACTACTGTACATACCACCACAGTTGTTGAAGTATCTACCACCCCGACCACTCCTCCTTCACCTCCCATCCATCCAGTCTCCCCCATACATCCTCCTTCTCCTAGAACAACATCCTCCTTCTCCGGCGGAGTAGCAGAAGTCGTCCTTACTCCCAGTCATCCCACAATTCCCGCACCCACTCAACCTAGTCTACCCCTTAGCACACCCACCTTTCTATCAAATCCAATGTTCCCACCATCCTTTCCGTCCTTTCCCACACCTCCAAGACCCCTTTTTCCATTCCCACCTCCATTAACCTTCTCCCCAGTCTCACCTCCCCGACCCACCGTACTCCCCTTTCCACCAAGCCGTCCAAGACAACCCCTCTGTAAATTACTCGTCAACCTTTGTAAATCCCATATTTACACCTACACACTTACCCACGATCACACCACTATTCACAGTCACCGCACTCGACATCACATCCAGCGATATGGATATATCACCACCCACTCCACCTCCCCTCACTTCATTTGTGGCACCACAATATTTAAGCACACCACAATTTTCCACAATCACCACAGCATCCACTTTCCCACCCCCATTCCCCATTCCCTTTGCATCTACACCTACTGCATCTTCGCTTAGCACATCGTTAGTATTATCACCCACTGTAGATAATGCATTTCGACAAATGCTCACCTGTATGACTCCAGTCAAAGATGAGTTCACATCTCTGGGAAATAATTATCAACAGCTGCAGAGGACAACCAATGATTTACAGTCGAAGCTAAATTCACTTACCATCGAGAATGCCTCCCTAAACACTAGATACCAAGAACTCCAAGAGGCATACCACAAACTAGAACTAGAAAGTGAAGAGAAAACCAAAGAGGCCACTGCTGATCTTGATAATTTGTTACAGGCACAGACCATTCGCAACGCGATGCTTACACGGAACATGGGCTTACTCAGACGACACTTGGCACTTGCAAAAGACAAAAACCAGCGCTTACAAGAACAAAATAGAGAGAATCTAGAAGCTGCCTTAGATCAGCCAGATCAACTGCTAAGCCCAAGTCGCTTTAAGGCCATGCCCTCAGAATCAATGAAAATGTTGTTAGATGATCATATCAGACTGTTAGATGAGTACGACAGCATGAATGAGGAGTTTCAGAAACTCAAAGATGAAAACAAGATCTTGCAGTTACGAACACCAATACCGCAAGGCCTATCAGTCCCTGCAGACCCATCTCTTGACATCCTAGAGGAACTCAACGCATTACGGGCCCAGGTATCTACTCTTCAATCACGGATAGAAGTATATGAAGCACCACCTAGACCAGACTCCCCACCGGACCTACCAGCAGAGGAAGAAACAGTCACTATTCCAGTGGAGGAAACTTTTGAGGAAGCGTATGAACCCCAACCCATCCAGGCGGACACGTCACGGCTGAAGGCCAGACGACTTTCGAACTTCCAACTCCCGCATGGATGAAGACAATTGAAGAGCTTGGAACAACCCACTCAGCACGAGTAGAGGCGCAGTTGCACGCAATGGCGATGACTGAAGAACGCATTTTATAGTCCCCCTACTTTGCTCATTTGGCCCCGCGCAGATACATATCTGGGCATGAGTTACAATACAAACCGTATTTCATGTTAATGGCCGAATATCAGTTGGCCATAGAGAAAGAAACAGGCAAAAAGCCCTTCCACGCAACTCAATTTGAATTTGAAGATTTGCCATTAGATGCGCAGCAAGGAGAAATCTATCAACCAGAATGGCGCAAGGATCTCTTACAGAAATATCCTGAAATGATGAGTACATGGGCCAAGGCACCACTACATTTAAAGTACACCCCATGTCGGGGACCAGTGCCACATCGCCACTCCTGGAAGGCATTCGCCATTAAAATACAGAACAACACACAATGCCAGGACTGGTTAAACTACCCATACTTCATACCACCTACCGGACCACCTACAATCGGATACATGATGGCCACGATTCGTCACTGGCTCCCTTGCTTGAAACATATGGACGATATAGCAGCGCACATGATTGTCAAGATATTTGACATGATGCAGATGGTTTTCAAAGTCTTCAGATGCGTCAAGGCACCACATGTAAACACCCCGGGATTCGAGCATGGCAATCTAGATCTTGCATATGATATGAGTACAATGCCATCGCTACAGGTGTGTTATGCATGGCATTAAAGAATCAAATATTTACTGGCGTGCCACAAGCAAACCTTCGAAGAGATGTTCACAACCGGTTTCTGGGAATACCATTCAGAAGTGTTCATCAGCAGGCCCACACATTTGCTTCAATTATTCGCCTATGAACAGATGGTATATTCCACACATTATCAACTCCCACCATCCGATGAACCGCAACCAATTGATTGGGAAAAACTCGAGGCAGATTTGGCCCGAGGCATTCGAATATCAGAACACACACTCGCTCAGGAACTCCTACAGAATTACATCCGACAGACCTCACAACAAGGTTCTGTCGAGGACGACATAAGCGAGAGGGAGGGGGGTGTTGGCAGTAGCCAGAGGCACAGAAGACGCGGAAGCATGTAAAGACAGAGCAGGGAGTCAGTCAAATCAATTTTTCAAAGATTTATGTTTTATAAATACTCTTCAAAACCTCCAACAGTGATTTTTATCACTATTGTAACATATGTAACATAGAAAAAAACCCTTTTTGTAATTTATAGCTCCATTTTGTGCAAGCCAAGGAGTCCTCAAGCTTGAGGAGCTTAGGTAGAATGAGCGTACCAATTTTGGTTATTTTTAGACACCGTTTACCCTTCCAAATAGCATCTAGGACCTATTTTTTAACTATGCCGGTCACTAGATGTGAAACCGGTCAAAACTAGTCTAGCATCTATAAAAAGAGCTAGAGAGCTCATTTTTGGGGTTAGCTTCTTTGAGTAGAGAAGAGCTTAGAGCTATTTTGAGTTTGTAAGAGTGTTCTTGAGTAATAGAGTTGATTTCCTACCTTCCATTGTGACTTGTTTGTCTCTTCATTGTGTGTGTGTATGTGTGTGTGCATCTCTATGCTTCTCACCATCACTCTCACTTCATCTCACATTCATGATCTTCATATCACTCCTACCTCTTCCGCGGATTGACATTAAGGAGGTGGAGCTTCTTAACATGGTACTTTCCATTGTGCTAGAGCAATAAAGACCCTTTGAGCAAGGCTTCCACCAAAATTTGGAAAATCTGGAAGAAATCTTTTACCAATGTGTTAAAATAGTTTTGAAGTTGATGTTGGAGTTAGACGTCTGCGGAAGCACGCGAACAGCACAAGGAAGAGGAAGAAGCTTGGAGCACAACACACAAGACTGAATGTATTACTAGAGAATGTACAAAGATAAGTAGCCCATTAGGGCAATAGGCGTATATACAAGCCGGGGGAAAAAAACCTCCTAAAGAGGGAAAAAAGTGCCCCGGCGGTCCTAGAGTGTTCACACACATCACTACCTAAATATATCAACAAATCCCCCCTGGGAGTGATGCGGTGAACAAGGAGTTGGCACTCATGTATAAGGAAGTGCCGAGCTATGTGGAAATCACTCCACAAAAGGAAGTAAGCCCAAAGCTTTGCGGAAAGCTTCAAACTTCTCCCTAGGCAGAGCCTTCGTGAAAAGGTCTGCAATGTTCTCCTGCGTGGGCACATATGCCAAGCTAATCTCCCCAGCAGAGAACCTCTCCCTGACATAGTGATAATGCACCTCAATGTGCTTAGTGCGAGCATGGAACACAGGGTTCCTCGCAACTGCCAATGCGCTCTGACTGTCAGTGAAGATGGTGGTGGCAGAAGACTGGCCAACACCCAAATCAGCCATAAGGCGTCTGAGCCACACACACTCAACAGTCGCTGTGAAAGCTGCCCTATACTCAGCCTCACAACTGGAAGTGGCCACAGTAGGCTGCTTCTTGCTCAACCAAGATATACATGAGCTACCAAGCATGAAGCAAAAACCACTGGTGGACACACGAGTGTCATAGCAACCAGCCCAATCTGAGTCAGAAAAAGCATGCAAATCTGGCGGTAGTGATCCCCCCTTGGGATAAAACAACCCAAGTAGCCGAGTACCACTCAAGTAGCGAAAGATGCGCTTAATCGCTTTCCAATGCGTGACTCCTGGGCAATGCATAAACCTGCTCATCTGTGAGACAGCAAACTGAATATCTGGCCGAGTAATGCATAAGTAAATCAAGCATCCAACAGCCTGCTGATAGAGAACAGCATCAAATGCATCTCCAGCATCATGAAGACTCAATCGTAAACCTGTCTCCATAGGAGTGGCAATAGGCTTACAGTCTTCAAGGCCAAAACGCTGCAATAATGTGTCAATATATTTCGTTTGACACAAAGCCATTCCACCATAACCTTGCATAAACTGAATGCCCAAATAGTGATGCAAATGCCCCAAATCAGACATCTCAAATGAGGCATGCAAATCAGCCTTGAAATCAGCAATATGCTTCTCAAGAGGACCAGTGAGCAGCATGTCGTCTACATACACAACAATGATCAAAAGCACATCATTAGCACGCTTAACATATAAGGTGCTTTCAGTTGGACTGTTCTCAAAACCATGTGCAATCAGATAGGCATGTATTTTCTCATACCAAGCACGTGGTGCTTGCTTTAAACCATATAACGCCTTCTTTAACCTGCACACCTGGTTTTCATGCCCTTTCTGCACAAAGCCACGGGGCTGAAAAACATACACTTCTTCATGCAAGTCACCATTCAGAAATGTTGTTTTAATGTCCAACTGATGTACATTCCAACCATGATGGGCTGCAAGTGCACAAATGCTCCGAACAGTAGTCATACGACATGTAGGTGCAAAGGTCTCATCAAAATCAATGCCTCTTTCCTGCGCATAACCCTTTGCAACAAGCCTAGCCTTATACCTGTCAACTGTACCATCAGGTTTACGCTTCAGCTTGTATACCCACTTAGTGCCAATGGCCTTCTTGCCAGGAGGCAAGTCACATAAAGACCATGTACCATTCTTCATTATAGCATCATATTCAGATTGCATAGCAGCCATCCAATTTTCTGAATTTTGTGCTTCATCAAAAGAAACAGGCTCATTCTCATCACAGAGACTAGATGCAGCCATAGCATAGCAATCTGATGCAAAGGAGGTACTATGAGAGCCTGAACGAGTACGATATGACAAAGGTGCATCTAATTTGCTGTCACGCAAAGTCTGCACCAGCCATTTTGGCATAGTTTTTGCCTGTTCAATATCAGCTCTCTCATCAACAAGTGCATCATGTAAATCTGCATCAGAAATGGCATGATCTGCATCATCATATGAAACCTGCAAAGGCTGAGAAGTTGCCTCATTAGGACCAGCGCTAGCCTGTCCACCTGTAAAAAGAGGCATCAAAGTATCATACATGTCTTTGGAGCTAACAGATGTCTCCTTAGTACATGAAAGCAATGGCTGAATAGCATCTTCCACAAAGACAACATCACGGCTAACCAGAATGCGTTTAGTCTGTGGATGATACAGACGATAGCCTTTACTTTCAGAACTGTACCCAACAAAAATACATTTTACTGCCTTATCATCCAATTTTCTGCGATGTTGTTCAGGCACTAATGCATATGCCAAACAACCAAAAACACGCAGATGAGCAACAGATGGCTTGCGGTCATGCCAAGCCTCATATGGAGTGATAGACTGCAACGCTTTCGTGGGACACCTGTTCAATACATATGCTGCACACATAACAGCCTCAAGCCAGAAACTATGTGGTAAAGCCTGACTTTTGACCATGCACCTCGCCATCTCCATGAGTGACCTGCTCTTTCGTTCAGCAACTCCATTCTGTTGAGGTGTATACGGCACTGTACACTGGTGTTTTATCCCACGTTCAGCCAGAAATGCATTAAAATCTGAAGACATATATTCCCCCCCTCGATCAGAACGGAGGGTGCCCATTTTACATGCTGACAGATTTTCAGCCAAAACCAAAAACTGTTTGAAGCACATGAACACTTCGGACTTTGCTTTGAGTGGATATACCCATGCATGCCTAGAAAAATCATCAATGAAAGTCACGAAGTAAAGGTAATTTCCAAAAGAAAGTGTCTGCATAGGACCACAGACATCACTATGTACAAGCTGCAATTTCTGCATAGCCCGAACTGAACCATCTTTTGGAAAGGAAGAACGCTGCATTTTGCCCAAAATACAGCCTTCACAAACATGTTTTCCAGGTGCCTCAAGTTTGGGCAAAGAGGACACCATTTCAGATTTCTGCAGGCGTAACAAACTAGCAAAATTCAGATGACCAAAGCGTGCATGCCAAAGCTTTGCATCTGACATAGCCTGAGAATCATGAACTGCACATGCCGAATCATTCACAGATTTTTCATAGTCTATGAGCTTATACAGCCCACGACATAAAATGCCAGAAGCAATAATCACATCGCCATTTGAGAGATCATGGACTGTACACCTGTCATCAACGAATTTCACAACCAAGCCAATCTTGGCTAATGCAGAAACTGATAACAGGTTCTTTTTGATCCCTGGCACAAATAAAGCATCTGACAAAGTGAAAGAACTACCATCAGCAGTAGTCAGAATGATCTTACCAACTCCCATAACAGGATAAGAGGAGTTATTGGCGCATGTGACAGTATTCCCTGTAGGGGCAGGCTCGAGTGAAGAGAAGAAACTGCGCTGCGAGGTAATATGTTTGGTTGCCCCACTGTCAAAGTACCAAACATCTGAGTCTACTGCAGACATGCACTGATCATGAGAAGATGGGTCAAAACTGCAAACAGTAGTAAACGCCCATTCTTCTTCCTGCACAAGATTTGCAGACTCTGTTTTTGGTGTAGAGGCCTCTGCAACAACCATTCCAGCCTCTTTCTTCTTTGCCTCTTTAGCAGCCAGTTTTAGACAGTTCTTTATAATATGATCATTTCCTTTACAGTACTTGCAGAACATTTTCTGCTTTTCTGATTTCTTCTCATCTTTATCCTGGTTCTTCGATTGTGCAGCATTTGCAGATTTCTGCTTACTAGTAGAAGAGCTCCATTTTCCTTTGCCCTTCTGACTAGCCAGGAAAGCTTGATCTGCACCACGCATAATGGACTTGTTCTGCCTGGACTGATCTTCCTGCAACAGAACAGAGACTAATTCCTCAAATGACAAGGCATTCGGATTGCCTTTCATCATCAATCGAAGAGTAGAGGCAAAACTCTTATATGAATCAGGAAGGCCATTCAGAACGGTCTGCACAAGTGAGCTATCTGGTATAACCTCATCAGCAGAAATCAATTGTTCCTTCAGGTCTTTGATCTTTGTAAGAAAACTGTCCATCGAATCACCTTCATTCATGTGCTCACTCTCCAATTGTTTTCGGAGGTAAGCAACACGAGCCTCATTCCTAGCCTGGTACAAAGTGGTAAGTGTATCCCAAGCATCCTTTGCTGTTCTACAAGAGCGAATGTGAGGAATAATGGCACGTTTGACAGACAAAGCTATCAATGCATGTGCTTGGGCATCTCTGCCATCCCAACGAATCTGCTCTGCAGTAGGTGCAACAGAAACAGCAGCACGAACAGGAATCTGTGGAATATCATCTTCGACACCATCTTCATCAGCTCCAACACCTGTATTTGCAGTACCTGTCGTTACAGGTGTAACAGGACGTCTTTCAACACCCTGCACAATGTTCCACAATCCTTTTGCAACCAGTACATGTCGCATCATATAAGCCCATAATGGGTAGTTGGTACCATCCAACTTATCCTCAACAGCCAACATACGGAATACATCACTGCTTTCAGCCATTGCCGGTGACTAAAATACCTTGATGCAGAAAATTGACTGTATCTCAAAAAGTTGAACAGAACTGCCCAGACGAGTTCTGCTAGACCTGTAGCAGACTTCGAGACGCTTAAACTGGCGAACAGAAACTGGTATATACCTTTGGCACAAAAGGACGAAATAGCCTGCACAAGCACTGCGATATGCTCACCAAATTTTGTGCGAATCTGAGACTGCAAACGGAGGAGTGTCGACGGCGCCCTAGAAGAATCAACGACCTGCTCTGATACCAATTGTTGGAGTTAGACGTCTGCGGAAGCACGTGAACAGCACAAGGAAGAGGAGGAAGCTTGGAGCACAACACACAAGACTGAATGTATTACTAGAGAATGTACAAAGATAAGTAGCCCATTAGGGCAATAGGCGTATATACAAGCCGGGGGAAAAAAACCTCCTAAAGAGGGAAAAAAGTGCCCCGGCGGTCCTAGAGTGTTCACACACATCACTACCTAAATATATCAACAGTTGAATCTTGCTAAGTGTCAATTTTTGGCCAATAAAGGCACTCTTCTTGGTCACATTGTCTTTACTTAAGGTATTAGTATATGCCATGCCTATTCCATGCACTCCTAAGGAGGTGCAAAGTCTTTTAGGACATGCAAAATATCACAAAAGCCTCATATGGATATAGATCAGAGATAGGTAAACCATTGTCATGGCTCACAAGCAAGAAATTACCATCCTCCTAGAGCCCCAAATTAGAGAAAGCATTCAATGAGTTGAAGCTAACGTTATGTACTACTCCACTATTAATTGCTCCTGATTGGTCTCTTGTATTCCACATATACATAGATGCTAGTCTTCATGCAATAAGAACAATACTGACACAACCATCGACACATAGAAAAGTGGAGTAACCCATTGCTTATGAAGGCAGAAAGGAACTACAAAACCACCAAAAGAGAAGGTTTCGCCATCATGTTCACACTTTAAAAATTCAAGCAATTATCTCTTAGGTGTGCACTTCATCATTATTTCCAACAATCAACCCTTAAGATATTTTATCAATAGTCCACAAGTAGAAGGAATAATATGGTGATGGTTGTTGCTTTTCAAGGAGTATAATTTTTAGATACACATCAAACCGAGTAAAGAGCATCACATCGAAGATCGTGTCAAGAACAACCAAGGGGGAGAAGCCCACATGTATTGATGATGTTCATTTTGACAATAACCTTTTTCATATTGTCTCTCACTTTAATTGGTATGATGAGGTACAATGATTTCGCATTTTGGGAGAATTTCCTCCCAACTTGACTCCATTTTTAAAAGAAACAAAAAAAAGTTGCTCTTTAAATCCTAATCTTTTTCATTCATAAGGTACAAGTTGCTTAATTACTTCTTGAATGGTATTCTACATAGATGTGTCTATCCACAAAGAGTATCCCTCTTAATTGAAGAAATGCATGGTGGACACTTCAAAGGAGAAGACTTCTAACATACATTATTCTACCCAAAGGATTATGGTGATCTCACCTCTACAAAGATGTAGCCAATGCTAAGGAATGTGAAATATGTCAAAGATCTGCCCTTCGACTACCAAGGAAGATTTCCAACCCTTGGTGATCACAACTAGATGGAAACCCTTTGAGCGATAGGGTCTTGACTTCATTGGACCCATCGTCCCAATTGATTAACCTAACAAGATGAGGTATATTCTAATGACTACTTGTTGCTCTACTAAATGGGTAGAGGCCAAAGTCATGGTAGGTTGTAGTGAAGCAATAGTGGAGAAGTTTATGTACAAACAAATTCTCTCTAGATTTGGGTGTCCTCTTAAGGTAACTAGTAATAGAGGCACTCACTTTGTCAACCAATTACTACAACACATTTTTGGTAGGTACAAAGTTTATCATAATAGTTCATGTGCATGCTACCATAGGATAAAGGACAGGCTATTAGCCTAACAAAATCTTGATCGAGCTTTTATGGAAGCTTTTGTGGACCACCAAAGTGCTCTAGAGCATTGATAGGAGCAATTTGGGCATATTGAACATAAAAGAGGGGTACTACAAGTGAAAGTCCTTTTTTTATCATATGGTAAAGAAGCACTTACTCTCATTGAATTCATTATTAAAAAGGAGATGAAGGAATGATCATTTATTAGAGTTCATCCACACATAAGAAGGTTAGAAATTTTAGAAAAATATAGGGACACAACAATGGACAGGCTACATCACAAGGAAGAAGCATGCAAGGAAGCCCATGACAAACACTAGAGATCCAAAGTGGTAAGGTCTTCATTCCTTGTGCATCATATTCCACCTGTGCCCAGCAAGTTGGCACTTAAGTGGCCAACCTTACAAAGTAGTGAAACTGCTCCCTCAAGGTGGAGTTCAACCTAAAGATATGGTTGGACAAAAACTCCCTCTCATTAACATTTATAAAATTGAAGCCCTACAACAATTAAAACTTGAAAAATGAATATTCCTTCCATTGTATACCACCCTTCCATTTCTGGTATGTTCCTCATTTCCCATGTATTGCAACATGATCTTAGCCAATATAAGGAGTTCAAGAAATTGCACTAGGATGGTGCAAATACTTGATGTAGGGGTCTTTAGCATTGTACGTGTGCTTGCTATGCAGCTATTGCATTCATCAAACATTTAGTCCATACTTAACTTGCTCATTCTCTTAACCATAAGAAGAACCTTTGTATTATGTTCCATCATGTATTCACTTACCCTCTCTCCCTCACCCATATACACACACAACACGTATTCCCACCTCGCAAACATTCATTCTCAACACATTCACACAAACCCTCACACTCACCCTCACTTTTGCATACACACGCACATTCTCACACCACACACACCCACTCACTCTCTCCCTCACCCATCTTCTCTCTCTCTCTCTCTCTCTCTCTCTCTCTCTCTCTCTCTCTCTCTCTCTCTCTCTCTCTCTCTCTCTCTCTCTCTCTCTCTCTCTCTCTCTCTCCCTCCCTCCCTCCCTCCCTCCCTCCCTCCCTCCCTCCCTCCCTCCCTCCCTCCCTCCCTCCCTCCCTCCCCCTCCCCCTCCCCCTCCCCCTCCCCCTCCCCCTCCCCCTCCCCCTCCCCCTCCCCCTCTCTCCCTCTCCCTCTCTCTCTCTCTCTCTCTCTCTCTCTCTCTCTCTCTCTCTCTCTCTCTCTCTCTCTCTCTCTCTCTCTCTCTCTCTCTCTCTCTCTCTCTCTCTCTCTCTCTCTCTCTCTCTCTCTCTCTCTCTCTCTCTCTCTCTCTCTCTCTCTCTCTCTCTCTCTCTCTCTCTCTCTCTCTCTCTCTCTCTCTCTCTCTCTCTCTCTCTCTCTCTCTCTCTCTCTCTCTCTCTCTCTCTCTCTCTCTCTCTCTCTCTCTCTCTCTCTCTCTCTCCCTCCCCTCCCCCTCCCCCCTCCCCCCTCCCCCTCCCCCTCCCCCTCCCCCTCCCCCTCCCCCTCCCCCTCTCCCTCCCCCCCTCTCTCTCTCTCTCTCTCTCTCTCTCTCTCTCTCTCTCTCTCTCTCTCTCTCTCTCTCTCTCTCTCTCTCTCTCTCTCTCTCTCTCTCTCTCTCTCTCTCTCTCTCTCTCTCTCTCTCTCTCTCTCTCTCTCTCTCTCTCTCTCTCTCTCTCTCTCTCTCTCTCTCTCTCTCTCTCTCTCTCTCTCTCTCTCTCTCTCTCTCTCTCTCTCTATCTATCTATCTATCTATCTATCTATCTCTCTCTCTCTCTCCCCTCCCTCCCTCCCTCTCCCTCTCCCTCTCCCTTGTTGGAGAATTCCTCTCCTACTCACAGCGGAAAGTGTAGAAGACTTCTCAGGATCAAGACTCTTGCCAACAGCAAAACCTTCAAATGAAAACTGGTACCAAACTGAAATATCCAATGAACTTGAAACTTTGGTCACTCGAACTATACACCTAGAGCTTTCAAATGAGATATCAAACACTCAATTTGGAGTAGATTTGAGTTGGCAACTATTTGATTCAAAACAGACTACATGTCCACTCAGCTAGGCTGAAAACTGGACTTTACTAAAACCTAAATAACTCACAGAACATAAAGAATTTCATAAAACTGTTCTAGAGAGAGGAAGTACTCAAGATAAGCTTTCCAAAAAATGTTTAAACACTAAAATTGGATACATATATTGAGATATATGACTCTTACAAGTAGACTACCCAAAAATGGGGGTGCGGCTGGACATACTCTATGAGAGTAAACTGAACGAAATGACTCAAAACAATTGAAGTAGTTACAAAGGGGCTTCCATGCCTTCTTCCTCTATCCTTGAGTGTCCTCCCTTGCCTCTTTTATAGCCAAGTGACCAAAAACTCTCATGATGAGTTTGAGAGCTCTTCTCCATCATTTCTCCACTACTTTGGACAGCCACTCCTCTTACAATTCAGTTTTTGGATTTGATTCTCTTTTGAATGATTCTCTTTTGGCCTCCACTACTTGCTGAAGTAAATGCTTCTATTTTTCATTTTTGTATTTTTCTTCTACTTGAAGAAAATCCTTTTTGCAAAAATATATACGAGCTTACTTCTTTATTTTTAACACTCCCCCTCAAGCTCACATGTGAGCTTGCACCTTCAGCCATATCCTGTAAGTTGATGTCGTCCTTGAACCTCTTTAGCTTAGAAGCATCTAGGGACTTTGTAAGCATGTCTGCAACCTGGTCATTAGTTCCAATGAACTTTATATCCACATCCTTGCTCAAAACTTTTTCTCGAACATAATGATAATGCACTTCTATGTGCTTGCTTCGTGCATGAAACATTGGATTGTTTGTCAAGTGAATGCTATGTTGTCACCATAAATTGGAATGGTCTTTACCTACACATCAAGATCATCCAAGAGCTTCTTAATCCACATAGCTTCACAAGTTGCAAAGGCTAAACCTCTATATTCAGCTTCTGTAGATGATAGTGCAACAGTAGGTTGCTTCTTTGAGCTCCATGTGATAGGTTTGCTACCTATCATGAACACATAACCTGAAGTGGATCTTCTGTCTTTCTTCGAACCAGCCCAATCAGCATCACTGAAGCCTTTTACCTGCAATTCTTCATCATATCAATAAAACAGAGCATGATTGACTGTGTGCTTCACATATCTTAGCACTCATTTGGCTGAATTTAAATGTTCACTTGTTCGAGCTTGCATAAATTGAGAAAGAACTCCAACAATATAACACAAATCTGGTCTTGTGATCGTAGCATAGATCAATGAACCTATAATACTCCTGTATGTAGTTACATCATGTAACTTCTCTCCATCAGTTGAGCATAGCTTCACATTTGTGTCCATAGGTTGAGTGAGTGGCTTGCATTCACTCATTCCAAATCTGAAAAGAACATCCAATAGGTAATTTCTTTGCATCAAGTAAATGCCATCTTTCTCATAGACTATCTCAATGCCTAAAAAGTATTTCAACTCACCAAGATCTGAAATTTTAAACTCCTTACCGAGTTTCCTTTTGATCTCTTGTAATCGTGTAACATTACTTCCTGTTATGATGAGATCATCAACGTATATGCAAATATATACCTGCTTGCCTTCTTCTTTCTTCATGTAGAGAGAGGGATCTGCATTACTTGGACTATACCCACACCTTGTGAGGTACTCGACCAATCTTTGATTCCAAGCACGTGGTGCTTGCTTCAGTCCATACAAAGCTTTCTTCAATCTACAAACAAAATTTGGATGCTTTTTTTCTTCAAATCCAATCGGTTGACTCATGTATACCTCTTCTTGAAGTTCACCATTGAGAAAAGCATTTTTTAATGTCAAGTTGATATAATGGCCATCTCCTTGCTGCACTCACTGCAATCAAGGTTCTAATTGTTCCCATCTTTGCAATCGGGCTGAAAGTCTCTTCATAGTCGATGCCGTGAGTTTGCTTTTACAATAAAACTATCATAGCTCAGCCTTTCAATTGGATACCTTGCTCTTGAAGACCTCCTTTCATTTCCTTTTGAACATTGCTTCTTCAACCAGTTCAACTTTACCTTTGGTGTGATCACCTCTTCATACTCTTCTTCACTTGCATTTGAATCACTATTTTGGGCAGCACTTTCAGCTTTAGATCTTTCATAAGCTGATGTTGGTGATGAGGAATGACTCCTTAGCCTCCCCTTCAATGTTGAGCTTTCTCCAAGTGATGTAGAAGCTTCTGGACCTAACATTTGAGTGCTTGCTTGCTGAAATTCTTCTTGGATAGCACCTCCATCATCTTCACAATCTTCTT
Source organism: Ceratopteris richardii (assembly GCA_020310875.1). Taxonomy (NCBI): domain Eukaryota; kingdom Viridiplantae; phylum Streptophyta; class Polypodiopsida; order Polypodiales; family Pteridaceae; genus Ceratopteris; species Ceratopteris richardii. Next base: position 173,703,993 of record CM035423.1, on the reverse strand, counting down.
CAAGAATCTTCTCTTTCTCTTTGTCTCCAAACCATGGTCTTAGCTCATCAAATACCACATCTCGTGAGACTCGTAGCTCCTTTGTCGCCGGATTGTAGCACCTATATCCCTTTTGCTCCGATGAATATCCAATAAAAATACATTTTTTGGACTTTGCCTCCATCTTTGTCCTTAGTTCTTGAGGGATGTGAACATAACACACACATCCAAAAACTTTGAGATGTGTAAGGTCAGGTTTCTTACCGAAATAAACCTCCTCGGGAGTTAGATTATGCACTCCAGACGTTGTGCACTTGTTCATCAAATAAACGGCCGTACTAGTTGCTTTAGCCCAATAGTTTAGTGGCATCTTCATCTTGTTGAGCATGCATCTTGCAACTTCTGTGATATGTCGATTTTTCCTTTCAGCTATTCCATTTTGTTGAGGTGTGTACCTACATGTAAATTGTCTCTTGATGCCATTTTCATAAAGAAAATCTGAAATTTCTTTGGAGAAATATTCTCCTCCTCCATCGGACCTCAAGGTCTTTATGTAGCGTACTGTTTCCTTTTCTACCTGTGCTTTAAATCTCTTGAACATGGAGAACACATCTGATTTTGTTTTGTGCAAAACATCCATACTTTCCTTGAATGAGCATCAATAAAAGTGACAAAATATCTATTACCAGCCACTGATGGTTGTTGTGATGGTCCCCATACATCCGTGTGTATCAAGTCGAGGACATTCCTTACCACATAGTTGCTTTTGTTGAATGGTTGTCGAGTTTGCTTTCCTAGTTGGCATGCTTCACAAAACTCATGTGTCCGGCATCATTGAATCTTGGAAGACCTCTTACCACTTCATGGTTGCTCATGTCCTTGAGCTTGGGAATGTTGATATGTCCAAACCTTTTGTGCCACAAATCGATTTCAGCAATCCTCTCGTTTCCAAATTGAATATACATCACTTTTCCATGCGGTTGTTGAATGTCCAAAGTGAACATCCTTCCTTCTTTCCTTCCTTGAGCAATGACCTTGAATCCTTCTTTTGGATTCTTTATAAAGCAGCCTTTCTCATTGAAGATAACATGATATCCTTTCTCTACCATTTGTCCTACTGAAATCAAATTCTTTGCAATAGTAGGAACATGAAGAACATCAGCCAATACCTTCTTATCTCCAAGCTTGATATCTCCAACATGCTCAATTGCATGTTGAGTTTCATCGCCGGTCTCCACACATCCTTTTCCACTTGGAGCTTGTAGCTTTGTGAATATATCTCCTTGGCATGTCATATGGTTGCTGCAACCTGAATCTATGAACCATTTTTTGTCATTACTTCTCGAGTTGTTGTAGTCATGCTTAATGGCAAGCATGGTTTGCTTGTCTGCTTCACTTGATGTACTCGCATAGTTATTTTGGCTCCTTTGGTTGCCTCCATTCAGCCTTCCATTCTTTTGCCAACAATCATTTGCATAATGTCCTAGTTTACCACAATGATAACATGTTATACCTTTATGAGGATTGTATGAACCTCGACCTCTTCCTCTATTTCTTCCTCGACCTCTTCCATGTGTGATGTCGTTTGAGTTGTCCTTGTTGTCGTCCGAGTTGTGTTGGCTGAAATTTGTGTTTTTGTAGCTTCTTCCTCTTCCTCTCGAGCCTCCTCTTGAGTTCCTTCCTCTACCTCTTCCTGCATATAACATTTGACTATGGCTGTCCTTACCTTTGTTGCCTTCTCCTTGTTGAGCAACCTCTTCAGCCACAAGATTTGGTATAATCTCGTCGAATGTTGGTAGAGGATCTCTATAAAGGATGTTTGTGATGAGGGGCTTCCACTTTTCTTCACTTCTCAAGCCATTGAGGGCTGTTTGGACGATGTCTTCCTCTTCTATCTTGCATCCAACTGATGCTAGCTGATCTCGAAGCTCTTTGATCCTCAATGTATACTCACTAATGCTTTGGTTTGAGGTTTTCCTCATGTTGTTGAGCTCGTTCTTGAGTTGCATGCTTCGAGACCTTGTTGAGGTAGCATACACCTTCTCCAATGCTTCCCAAACTTCCTTGGCTGTTTCTAAGCTTTGCACATGACCAATCATAGTGTTAGAAATAACTTGTGAGATGAGGAACATCACCCTTCGATTCCTCTCTTCCCAATCAACAAATTGTCTCCTTTGTGCCGGAGTAATGTTGGGATCTTCAATGTCCACCGGTTGTGGATCGTCTCTACTAACTAGACTCCATAAACCTTTACCTTTAAGGTAATTTATCATTCTATACCTCCAAGATTGAAAATTATCTTTGTCTAACTTCTCAACTTGTTGTCCTAAATCAGCCATTGAAAACTTCCAAGATTGAAGTTTACCCCAAGTATGTTGTGGCGCTCTTTCTTGACTTCACGAAGCTCCCCCTTGATTTGTAGCTTCTCCTTTGCTTCAATTCAATTCCAATGCTTTGAATCTTCAAACTCCAATGCTCTGTTACCAATTGTTGGAGAATTCCTCTCCTACTCGCAGCGAAAAGTGTAGAAGACCTTCTCAAGATCAAGTCTCTTGCCAACAGCAAAACCTTCAAATGAAAACTGGTACCAATTGAAATATCCAATGAACTTGAAACTTTGGTCACTCAAACTAAACACCTAGAGCTTTCAAATGAGATATCAAACATGCAATTTGGAGTAGATTTGAGTTGGCAACTATTTGATTCAAAACAGACTACATGTCCACTCAGTTAGGCTGAAAACTGGACTTCACTAAAACCTAAATAACTCACATAACATAAAGAATTTCATAAAACTGTTCTAGAGAGAGGAAGTACTCGAGATAACCTTTCCAACTAATGTTTAAACACTAAAATTGGATACATATATTGAGAGATATGACTCTTACAAGTAGACTACCCAAAAATGGGTGTGCGGCTGGACATACTCTATGAGAGTAAACTGAACGAAATGACTCAAAACAATTGAAGTAGCTACAAGGGGGCTTCCACGCCTTCTTCCTCTATCCTTGAGTGTCCTCCCTTGCCTCTTTTATAGCTAAGTGATAAAAAAATCTCATGATGAGTTTGAGAGCTCTTCTCCATTATTTCTCCACTACTTTGGACAGCCACTCCTTTTACAGTTCAGTTTTTGGATTTGATTCTCTTTTGGCCTCCACTACTTGCTGAAGTAAATGCTTCTATTTTTCATTTTTGTATTTTTCTTCTACTTGAAGAAAATCCTTTTTGCAAAAATATATACGAGCTTACTTCTTTATTTTTAACATCCCTCTCCCTCTCCCTCTCTCCCTCTCCCTCTCTCTCTCTCTCTCTCTCTCTCTCTCTCTCTCTCTCTCTCTCTCTCTCTCTCTCTCTCTCTCTTTGCACTTTAGCTTGCATCTTGGTCGATTGGGGATCACAGCATTACATTGGTCAATTGGGAATTTGGTAGTTGAGTGTGCATTTGGCAGGATGAATGAACCTTTAGTAGGTCTATTTGCATTTGGCATGTCTACTCAACAATTGGAACTGGATGGTCGGCCAAACTAAGCTAAATGAGGTTGGTTGTGGTCCAGCATAGGTCGATTAAGGAAGGGAAAATATGCAACCATGGTCCATCCAGTAGTCAAGAAAAAGGTCAAGGAAGTTGACCATGGTCTACTAACCTGGATACTAAACTTATCGCAAACAAATTATTTACTAAGATCCAATTTTATGGGTATTTGATGTATTAACCAAGGCTAAAGGAAGTCGACAAAGGGCACTGGGTGTCAAGTATGTAGGAAGCTCGATGAGTTGCAAACCATATGTGAGGGATAGAAATCACCTTTCATCAATTGCAAGTAATAGCTAGGGGATCAACTCCTACCTTCGAACCAAGCTCTTTGTGGACTAGGAAAATCCCTTTTTTCTCGTCCAAGGATTGTTATGTACTTGTTGAGCCACTTATTTGACCTTCAAGCATCTATATAAGTAGGGGTTTGGTATCATTTCAAGAAGAAAATGTTGGAAGTGGGGTGGGCCACAATAACAATATATCAGACATTTAAAGGATCTTCCAACACATGAACCTTAGCATACACACCTTAAGACTCAGAAAGATAATGAGTGAGAGATAGAGAGAAAATAGATGAGATTTTCAAGTGTAACAATAACTATGAGGATCATCTATACTATCTATATTCCAATGTCAAGTTAAAATTTGTGAATATGATACAAACTAACAATATCTGAATCTACATAGAAATAGGAACTAGATACAAAAGATTGTGTGTTTAAGAGGTATGAAGTGTGTGTGTGTGTGTGTGTGTGTGTGTGTGTGTGTGTGTGTGTGTGAATATGGAGAATATGAACAGTTTAGAAGTGTTCTACAGCAAACCCAAATTCTGATCAACCTAAATCAGAAATGAGTGATCTAGCAAGTAAGAACAAAAATACACTTGCTACTCACAATAAATCAACAATGAATGTTGATGGTAAGCTGGCAGAATCTCCTCCAAATAATCACCAAGATGTAGACCACAACTCCTCCATGAGTGTCAAACTCCTCCAAGATGGCGCACCTCCTCGTCCTTCAAGTTGCATTGAGCCAGCTTGGCTTGTGATCTCCTTGAGAACTAGGGATGATAACAATGAGATTGGCTATCTTCTTTTATAGCATTGAAGCTGCCACAAAAAAGCTCTTTTAGAAAAGCTTCCTGTCACAAATATTCTAAAAAAAGTTTCATTCATGTTGTTGCATCACATGGGATTCGAAACGTATTGGGCAGCAGGCACCTATGTTAGCAAAGGTGCCCCATGCCATTCCTTGAAAAGAGAAATTATTAAAAGCTATGCTTATGCTAGAGTTTCAAAATTATTGGAACCCAATTATGACTTTGTTTCCAACAAAAAAGAGTGCACATAGAGTACATAGAAGACATCATGTGCTCTTAACGTCCTAGAATGTAGTATTGTTGTGTTAAACTCTTGTTGCACTATTAAAGTCCTTTTGTATTGTTGTACTTGTTGTATCCCTCAATCTTGGGCTAGTCCTTTGAAGGTGTTGGTTGAGTGTTGTTGAACCATTTCTTGTGCATCCACTACTACTCCTTAGCATTTTAGACATCTAAACTACTTCTTTTAGTAAGGTTGGACTCATTTTCTAACTGTGTTGGGCTATTCCCTATATGCATTTGAATGCTTAAGTATTTTAACTGTCTTATTTTGGGTTTTGAAATGTTGCTCTCATCCCTTCTGAGCTAGGTTCTTTAATTTCTTCTATTGATGGAGTGGTATTCTTCTTGATGTGTAGCTACACATGTGAGTGGCTACTGACTTGGTTATGTTCCCCTATGTATGTGTTAATAATGTTCATCTTTGTATATGGAGTTATTTAGATTAGGTGTCTAAGTCCAACAACATGTGAGTTCCTAGCTCTTCCTCTTGCAAAGGAGGTGTAGCCCACCTAGGAAAAGAGTAGGAGTAGGTAGCCTCTTTGAAAATAGGGACGATGGTTAGAACTACTATTGGCT
>CM035423.1:173616022-173676022 GCA_020310875.1 Ceratopteris richardii | reverse complement strand
TATAACAAAGTTAACGAACTGAGTTTCTATCACTTGAGGAAGTGAAGGGCAAACTCAACCATGATAGAGTCTTGCACAAAGAACAAACAAATAATAACCAAAAAGGAATTAAAATAAGAATAATAACAATTAAAATTAATAAATACATAGATAAATAAACATATATATATATATATAATATCTTTTAATATATTAAAAAAATTATAATAAAAATAAAGAAATAGTTAAAATAATAATAAAAGTAATAATGATAATAAAAAAAAAAGAACAAAAGACTAAAATAAGCTATAAATAAAGAGTGAAAGAACCCCCCAAAGTACCTTATCATTAACCAATATAAAGTTCCTCTTTTCTATTGAATTTACTAATGATTAATTTGAACACATAAAATTAAGAAGAACCATAAATGAACTTGTTACGAAGTAAGCAAGTACTTACCTTCTTTGAAGCTTTCTTGAATAAATATCCTTTTTGAACAAGCAAAGACAACATTGAACTACAAATGAAGACAAGCTTGAACATAGACAATAATTGAGAGCAAACAACGCCATACTTTGCTAAATGAGAAATATTTGAATCAATAGGAGGCATTCGCATCACATTAATGCTAGCAAATTCCGGTTCTAATCTTTTATCATAAATGTCTACTTCCAAACCAAAAGGAGATTGAAATACTTTTAGATATAAGAAAGCACAATAATCACCATGTGAAGTACAATTCAGCTCACAAAAAGTTTTGGGATAAATACAACCACCATAGGCATCATTGTCTAAATACATAAAGTCTTGAAAAGAACTAAAATCAAGAACAACAGATCATCTATAAAGCGTCTAATATTAAAAAGTTTGTGTATAATGATAGGACAAGTATTAACTAAAAGAAGCCTTTCCATAAATTCAAATTCATAAGTAAAAAGATAAAAATTAGCAAGAAAGACAACAAAATTTGTACCAATAGGAATTCCAATACATTGTTTGAATAAAGTATCACCAACTGAAATATACAAGTTTCCTAAAAGAAAATCTAACCAAAGAAGAACGTCAGTTTCATCTACTATTCTAGTGTAACGTTTCTTTCGACTCTCTACATCTACAAACTTGGATTTCAACCATAAATAATCAAAATGCAATGTAGACTTTTCTACTAAAAGCGCCTTTCATCTATCTTTGGTGAATTTTAAAGAGAAAACTTTCCCAACTAAAGAAGAAATCCTATGTTTTAAATCATTCAAATCTAACTTTGTATACAAAGTGGTGAAGTCAAAAGTTTGAAGCCCCAAAAGAGAGAATTTTTCTTCTCGAGTTCTTGAAGAGTGGAGAGACTTTATTACAAGAACAAAACGTAGTGAATTATCTAAGATCCAACTAGAGGAAGTTGGCACATCAGCATCTTTGAGTAATTCCTTCCAAATATGATGAATAGTAGGTAAAATGGCTTTAAAACAATTGCTCAACCATTTGGAAACATCCCAAAGAGAAGTATTACAAGTTGCAAGTATTGAATGTTATAAGATAAGTTCTTCCATCATTGTGTGTTGCTTCTTTCATGTTCATTGCATATGCTTCTTGAAATAGGACAAACACTTGAAGAACAAGATGATTATGTTAGATTATGTGCAAAGATATTATAAGAAAAGAAAAATTAAAAGTATCTTCCCTCTTAGACCATGCAAGCAATCTAAAACACTTGATCTTCAAGCCTATATATGATTAACGATAGTTACCAAACCCCCAACTTTGCTAACAAAGAGGAAAAAGGAATGCATATATACATATAAATATATAGACATGTACATATGTATGCATGTAAATTCATATGTAAGTTTCTAGGTAATACATACATACATACACTTATACACACATATAAATACATGCACGCATATGTGCATACATGCATACATATATACATGCATTTGTGCATATATACGTACATACATATGTATGTGCATGCATACATACATACGTACGTATATACATGCATGCACGCATGCATGCATACATACATGCATGCATACATACATACATACATGCATGCATACATACATATATGCATAGATACATAAATACATACATAGTACATACATACATACATACATAAATACATACATACATGCATACATACATACATACATACATACATACATGCATACATACATACATAAATACATACATACATGCATGCATACAAACATACATGCATGCATACATACATACAAACATACATGCATAAATACATAGACATACATAAATAAACGCATACATACACACATACATACATACATACATGGATGCATGCATGCATGCATACATACATACATACATACATACATACATACATACATACATACATACATACATACATGCATGCATGCAAGCATACATACATGCATGCACATGCAAGTATACATACATACATACATACATGCATACATACATGTATGCATGCATAGATACGTACGTACATACATATGTGCTCAGTACGTATATGTACATAATACGTGCATAGACAAATATGTACTTGCATACATACATACATCCACACATACATACGTTCATTCACACCTACACAAATGTGTACATGTACATATCCTTACATATGTGTTTAGTGCATGCACACATAGAATGTTCATTGAGCATAGGTGATCTAAGTTCTTCTGACTGTTGAAAAAGAACCATAGGAACTATACCCAGTCCAGAATATCGATGATGGCAACTTTGCAATGGATCCAAAGACAACCTCTACATCTTTGAAAACCAAGCTTGACCTGTATAAATAGCACCCATTAAAAAATAAATAAATAAAATTCTAAAAATATATATATAATATTAGTGAAAAAATACTCTGAATTTAATAAACCTCTTGTTCAAAAAGAGTAAAGCTATTTGATGTGATTCAAACGCATCTTTGAAATAATAAAATAGAATAATGCATTCCAGTCCTTAAATCCACTGAGTTAAAAACACTATCTAGAATTCAATCAGCTAATAATGTTCTAAAACAAAGGTAACAAGTGGATGCATAAACTTTCAAAAGAACTTTAATGAATATTTCCCATTCTGAAATAAAACAGGTAAGAAGTACATGCCTAATTTTTTAGTTTGATTATTCGAGGTTTCAGCATCCCCACATTGGAAACTGGAGAATGTATGCACAAACATGTAAAAATGTATAAAGGAATCAATGTATATATCCTCACTTGATTAATTTGTGCATAATAAGGATAATATCCAAAGGTGCAAGGATGACAACCCGTTCTATCTTGTTGTGATGAAAATTTCAAAATGACAAATCAGTACTATGAAAAATCACCCAACTGTGTATCTTCATGCCAGTTGCTCTAATGATTCAATTCAATAAATTATATCCAATACTTGAACATAACCATAGTATTTTCGACATCCTCCACAGGGCTGCCAATAAATAAAAGGCACTATTCTCAACAAAATAAATATTCAAAGACCTACATTATTAAGATCTACTGCTTGATGAAGACTAGGACCAACATTTGCATAAGTTCTGCACAGAGAACAAACCTGCCGCTTTCACTGTAAACTTGAATCAAAACCATCCCTGCTGCATCTATCATGTCCATAATCGCAAGTTCATTCATACTATCATGGTCATCATTCTTGGATGATTCCCATAAAGGCTTGAGCTTCCTCAAAACTGAACTGCTCAATACTGCTGCCTCTTCAAACTGTGAGCTGATCAAATATCTACACAAAAATTTGATTTGTGATACTCCTTTTACAGCATATATAAATGACTAAAATACATTTGACAAATAATTCAGAATACAAAATCAACTCAAATATATACATTAACATAACAGAAATAACTAGTGTCCATATAGATGAGAATCGACATATGACGCCCTTGAAGGATGCTAAACAGAAACTCGTTCATGACATTAATATATGCTTAATCTATATTGAAAAATTACTGGCTGTGAAGACCTCACAAAAATCACTATTCGTCGCAAGGGATTGTATTAACCTAACCATATTCAGTTTCAAGAGGCAGCTGCGATGATTTCTTAAATACTTCTTGATGATTTCACAAGAATTTCTCATAATCAAGAGGAATAATCGAATGAAGAAGGCTTCTTTCAAGCTTTGCGAATCAATGCCAAGTCTTAAAGTTGTAGTAGCACCATTGGCAATTTTCACGGGGAAACCCATGATCATTGTCAGGCTATTTATTTAGAACCTAGGACGGCTGGTCAATAGCATCCATGTTCAATTCTCTCAAATTCTGCAATCAATTGCTTGTAGATAATAAAAGACCAGTTTTTTATTTACAGAGATTCTAATACCTCTCGAGTGATTCACGATTTGCATCCTCTCCACGTCCAGATAAGTCAATGAATTAGGGATAAGAAGACTAACCCCTCTGCCAAATCTAAATCGGCCGATATTTCATCAATCCAGGAGGTACCATCGCCCTGCGCTATTGTTGGAGACAAAGCCGAGCTCGAAGGTTGGGGCATGATAGCCAAAGCCATGCCAGAGAATCAGTGCCGATTGCGTGTTTCGCTATAGCTGTTCGATCCCAAAGTGCTCTGCACGCCAAACTATACCGTTTTTATGAACATTAGTAGCGTAATGCACAAAATGTTGTTTGCTGGAGTAAAACTGCTTATAAGTAGCCCACTTCCGTAAGCTTTGTCTATTCTTTACCTAGATCATTAGGTAGCGTTTGATCACCATCCTTCTTTAATAGCAAGCTCTGTGGTTTTACGAAAAAAATGAGCACTGCACCTTCGATACTCAGAAACCTCAGCTAAGACGAAGTGGTAGAAATTGCTTTCGAGTCACACGGCGGATGCGGAGCTAGATATCGCAACGGCTAAGGCGCAAGTACTGTAGAAGCTTTGCCATCGTCGTCATTAGTGAAACTCGCCGTCATGGTTGCGGGCTCGACGGGTGAGGATGCACTGTGGGTCCTGAGCCTGACAGGTCTGACGGCCTCTTGGAGACGTTAGTGAACTTCTCTGGGGCGGGGGAGTCGCCCGACTAGCTATCACGCACTCTGGTTTGCACTGGAGTCTGGAACCGGATCTACACTTCATCCGGAGCCTTGAGAAAAACAATAAAGTGGAATTATTGCTTTATAAGTTCTTTCTTTCGTTTGTGTTCGCTGGGATTCAGCTTTTGATAGCTTTAATTTCTTTCGCTTTGAGTTTCTCTTGTAATCGTTTACTTAAACTGCCTTCGTTTTCTTCTTTAGTGTTTTCTTTTTCTTTCTTTTTTCCCTCTTCTTTTTGTTTTTTTCTTTTCTTTGCTTTTCCTTTGCCATCACTGCCTTTTAATTTTGATAGCCTTTTTAGTTTGATGGCTTTTCGATTCAAGGTTCTTTTTGTAGTAAAAGATGAAGGGTGGTTTGATGAGAGTAAGCATGATTCAAATTTTCCATTGGTTTTATTGTATTTATCAAAAGGTTTTTCAATTTTCGATGACCTTTTTTTCTTTTTGAGGTCTTGTCAAATCGCTTTCTTTATCGAGTGGATCAGAAAGGTTTTAAGGTGTTTAGATAAGTCGAAAGGGTGTTCAAGTTTGGCTATTGACTTTTTCCAATACTTTTTTGATGTTTCGATTGGCTCACTCGATTCTTAAACTAATTTGTGTGTCAGTTCAGAGTATGTTAGGTCTTGATTATTCAGATCGTGTGATCTTCCTCTTGGGTCGGGCCTTTCTTGGAAGCTCTCATCACAGACGTTCCCTTCACAGTGTTTAGCAATCACCACCCCAAAGTTTAGGGGGGGAGTGTGGTTCGGGTGATGGGGCCTCAGCCTTTCTCCTTGGTGTTGACCCCCTTGTGGCCTCCCTTAATTGTGAAGCAGTAAAGAAAGTTTAAGAAGACCTCAAAAAGTGGAAACTCCATCATTCTTGTTTGCCTCAATTTATGCTCCTAACTCTTGTATTGAGTGTATACCATGTTAGGGTTCCCTTAGGGGATCTATTCCCCAATGATTAGTATCGAAGTTCAACATGGTCAAATATTTTGACAATCAATGGTAGGGAAAGGGTGGGTCTACTGAAGGGGATGGGAAATCATAATGGGATCTTCTCAAATTTCATTTTGACCTTCACGACATAAAAAAAGATTGATTATTCACTTTGTCCAATTTGCATATCAACAACAAACTTTCCATGGCCCCTTTGATAGATGTATGTTTCCACAAATCCACAGGACTCCTTAGTTCTTTCCATCGTGATACATCGTGATATTTGTGAACATTTGGACTAGTTCTTTCCAAGCAAGGGCCTTGCCGACTCATTATCATATCTTGGTTGTAGGCAACATGAGGACTACCATATTGCATGCCAAGAGAGAAGTACAAATAATAAGGATGGAGAGAAGGGTGATGCTCTACGCTAGACTCTTTTATCCAGAGAAAGAGATAAACAAAGGTAAAGTTGAGTTGCAACTAGGTTTCATAAAAATTAGAAGCAACATTAGATATGAAGAGGAGCTGAACTGTCACCACCTCCAATGGTTATGTAAAGGGTGGTGGGTGGGGAAATCAAATAGGTTAACCAAAGAAATGTGCAATCTTCGCAAGAAAAGGAAAATGAAAGAGCATATTCCAATGATGAACAAGAGGGATGGTAGTAAATTTAGTACCAAAACACATAACCACACCTTCATTGTGAACCATTTAGTACAAAAACCACACCTGCACTATGAACCATTTAAAAAAAAAAATTGGAACTACCTCCACTGGCCCTCAAATTTGGGAGTGTATGGCTACATTCTCTAGGGTTAGAAGACCCAAAGTTTCCAAGAACATCACTAGGAAGCTGGATGAATTGATCAATAAATAAAAATTGCTTGAAGTCATTGAAATTGCCTATGACAAGAAAATGTTGCATGTGCGACTATGGAGATAACACAAAAAAAATCAATTTTCTCCTCATAGCATTCTGCCAAGAGTACATTAAGTGGAGCTACAAGGTAAGAGAGAGAAAATGGGGGAGAGGGAGATAGAGATACAGAGAGAATGAGAGGGAGAGAGAGATACACAAACATACATGCACATACATACATACACATCACACGCATGGCCTCAATAAGGAACCTTTTCCTCCCTTCAAAGACATGGTAGTGGATTCCCTCGTCAAAGTTTGGCAAGAATTGGTGAAGTTTGGTTCCCTCCCAAATTATATTAATGTAGGTCTCATAAGACGAATTCATAAGGAGGATAGTAAAGGTTCCATTAGGAATCAAAGATTGATCATAATGCTCCAAATAGACCAAAGCTCTAGCAAAGAGAATCACAATGTTGTAAGCTCTTAAAATCTCTCTCCAAGGTTTGCAAATGAGAACACATAATAAGTTGTGTGTGCAACTCTCCTCCCGTCCTTTATATCCTCTTGCATTCAAAATAGCAATCCTCTGGGATGATCTAGTGCCAACACATTGTGGCCATCATACAACACTCACTCCCATTACTATTGAATACCATAGGGTATCGCTTGAGCTAGGGATCTTGGCTATGGCTAGCCCTTATCCCACACACACATGGGATGGTCTCTATAGACCAATTTCTAACACTCTCTCCCCCTTCTAAAGATCATTGTCCTTGATGATCAATGAGGGAAAGTATTTGCGAACCAAAGCTTATGATTCCCAAGTAGAGTTTGTAAGAAGTAACCCTCTCCACGCTACTAGATACTTATTGATGACACAGTTTCTCAACCATCTCCATCTCTGATCTAGTATCCTATCTAGAGAATGATCTGCATCATCACTTTCTTGCAAAGAAACAATACCCTCTCTTAGATTATCCTCCCTAGAAATATAATCTCTAAGTTTACTAACATGAAATACTGATGGAATTTATAATCTAGAGGAAGCTCTAAGCAGTAAGCAACATCATTAAGCTTCTTAACTATCTTCGAAGGTCCACAAAACCTTGGTGAAAGCTTAGTACACTTCCGTATGGATAGTGAAGTATATCTAGCAAGCACTTCAAGAAAAACTCTATCTCCTTCCTCAAAGACTCTAGGAGATCTTTTCCTATCAACCTATTATTTTGTCCTATCAGTAGCCTGCTTCATCTTGGCTTTAGCTATTTCTAAATTTTCTTGGAGATTTTCTAGAAACTCCAAAGCTCTAAATTGGAAGTTGCTCGAGAGTGAGTATTGCATCTCAAAATGAAATGTTGTGTGGAATTCATCAATTCCATGTCTGTTATGGGGAATACAAAAGTATTGATCACACCGGCATCTGTTAGTTCTGAGATTAGTTGCCCCCTAATAACTTGTTCATTATCAATTGGAGTAGTTGTGGCTATATTCATAGTGGTGTGGAGAGTTCTAGTGTTATGGTTGACATATCTGCCCATTCGAGTATGTCACCTTTCTTCATGGGTTTTGAAACCAGACTCTCTTTGTCTATGGAAGTGTGGGAGCCACTAATCTTTAATGTTGCTCTGATCAATTGTTGGGTGAGCTTGCACTTTCTCAAAGGGGGTTTGGTCACCAAGGAGGGAAGTATAAAGGTCCCTAGGTGTTCCTTCCTATATGAGGCATGAAGTGTAGTAACTAAATAGTAGCACCTATAGAAATCAAGCTTGGGTAGTGGTGCTTCAAAATATTCCTTGAACCCAACTTTCTCCCACAATGATTTTAGTTTCGTTGTGTTCTATAATGCTTCAAAATCTCATGAGAAGAACTGATATCTCCCCCAGGTATTATTGCCACTGAAATACATTCTTGCCTCATAAATATGTTTTGCATCTACTAGGGGTCTTGTCAAACCCTAGAGCCAATGTCACTTGGAGTGGATGCATTCGGTTTGCCCTTCAGGGGGGTCATCAGTGGGCATCTGACCTTCAAAACCTTGGAAATCTCGGGGCACCAGGGATGAATGGTCCTCCATTAGAAGATGTTGAAATTCCATCGTGTGGGAGCTAGGGCCTGCCCTTGATGATTCTCCTATCTGCATGATGATTCTAGGTGCATGTACAAATATCTCCTACAAAAAGATAACACATTAGCATGGAAACAAATCTTGAACCCAATATGACAAGACCACAATCCCTTTCCAACATTCATATGCTTCCCAAGTAGCCTTGTGATGTGTAGTGACATTGATGATGTCTTAGTTTCTAATGTTGGTCACTAGACTTCCTACATGCATAATTTGGATAGTGCATACATTCTTATGCATGGTTGGTGTCATCATCTTTTGTTACAAGATATTTCGGAATGATTATTACAAGGTTGGTAGGTTAGCTTAGATGTCAATGGGCACCTACAACAACAAGGGTTAGATGATTGACTTATTACATTCAAAGTTAGTGGAGGGATGTGCTCTTTGGGCCATTTAAGTACCCATTTCCAAGTGGTTAGTGAGGGTAGATTACAAGGGCGTTTATGTACAATGGGTTGAGATGGAGAAAAGGGAGAGGAGTGATGGGATTTTCTAGAAATTGAGAGTACAGGACTTGATGTTTGAGCTACTAAGCTAGCCTCAGGAACCCAAATATGCGATGCATTGGTATTTGCTTAAGCTTCCTCTCTAATTCTTTTTTCTTTCTCTTTGCATTTCCTACCCTTCTTCTCCTTTTCTCACATCTCCAATCCTATCAATGGGTATCTTAGGCACCCTTCCTTGCAATCTTTTTTGACACATAAATCTCGGTAGATAAATCTAGTATAGCTCAATGAAGTGTCCCTGACACATACCGGTGTGACCACTATACATATTAGAGAAACAAAAAACTGATATGTGTCATCCTAAATAATCACATGTTGAGCTTGATATCTCAACAACCTCAACAACAACCACAATTATCAACAACCTCAACATCAACAAAGACAATACCAGTCTAGGCCAATATAATCACCCAAGGATGCATATGGGAACCCACCTAGTGACTAGTTGCAAAATTGTAGAGAGTCCTATTTTAGTCAACCTAGATATGATCAAGGAATCAAAAGCATGCAAGGACTATGTTAGATCGAGAATCACCTCCACATCCAAATTTTGTAACAGTCAAGTACACTGAAGACAACACTAAATGGAATTAGCATACTATGGAATTAGCAATGGTAGACACAAGCCCTAGACATTCAAAATCATACCAGGAGGACAGAAACAAATACCCAAGAGATATGTATGGTAAGAGTAAATAGTATGAGAAATAAGCCTTCTATCCTACAAGCACTAGTGATAATCAACTTGGACACAAAGTCTAGTGCAAAGGCTATTAATTAGAGAAAGGAGTTGTTGTACAAAGACAACATCACACTAATGGTAATTATTGATGTGGCAATGACCACTCCCTAAAAGACTATCCTAAACCTTCTAGAGCCTTTACCTAGAAGATTAAAGGATATCGTGAAGAAATTGGGAAGGAACATCATATAAAAGATTGCCCACAAAATCCACATAACAATGCACCTTGACAATAGAAGAAGTATGATGTGCAAAGCCGCACTTATGGTAAAAAGTGACCAAACGTGTGGACCCAAATATTAATCAAACTAAACCTTTGGAGACAAAACCTATTTCAGATAATTTGAGTGCAAAAGTAGGCGCCAATGGACAAGTAAGAATATATAAAAAAGGAGATGAAGGAAACACTTCCCTATCCATCTTGTTTAGTAGGTAGAGAGTAAAAGTTATTTTAGACAACGGGGCAATCATAGTAATGACCACAAAATACCTTTCGAATAAGTGAGGAAAATCAGCACTATAAATTTCAATTGATTGATGGATGCATTGAGAGACCCATTGGTCTTTGAACACAAAATTGATTCCATCCAGAGTAGATTTCAACCAACTCTAGATATTTGCAATTTTATCCAAGCAAGCAATTATGAGATGATTCTATGTAGGCCATTTATGAACTAATTCAAAGTGGTGAAAGACTAGGGTAGCAATAATCCATACTTGTAGCCTTTGGGGATTACAACTAAAATCAATATCCATATATTTGAACATCAATACATCCCTCTCATCCAGTTGAACAATCTATATAAAGATGCAAATAGTTTCCCCTCATATAAATCATTAGGCTTAGAGTCCTAGATGGATGAGCAGGTGAACTTTTGGGTTTGCAAACAAGCTCACAAAGAAGAGCAAATATTAGCATGAAGAGATCCATCAAGTTGGGTGATATAAGATAGATCTATTGAAAGATCCAACATATATTCCTTCGAGTTTTAACAATGAAGAGTGTGACCAAATGGCTAGATGCAAATCCTAGCCTCCATGGACATTTCTATTAATGAGAATACCTTGACTATACATTGTGATGTTGAAGGATATGATCTTAATGGATTGTTCATGATATAAGTTCTTGAGGAAATTAAAAAGAGAGAACCATGATTAGTGCAATAAGAGGCTTGGGAAAGGATCCTTAGTCATAAATAATTGATGCAAGGGATTTCTTACCCAATCCCATCAACCTTTCCTATCCATGTATTTATGATGAGAGTTATAGGTGACAAGCCAACAGAAGAGAAGCCATGGCTACATGCCAGGCCATGACTAGACTTTACAACTGGCATGCATAGAATCAAGTGCTTCTAATATTGTAATTAGCATTGAATTAGTTTTGGCAATGCAAGAAGCCATTTATCAAACAGATATTTCTTTAGCCATCATAGAAGGAAAAGAGCTACATGTGCAGGAGAGATGACAATTCTTTTAAATGTCTTATGGCTAGTCTCTTTAGAGGGAGTTTTTTTGTAAGTGAAGAAGAAAAGATGAAAGATCAATTATTTCTACGATGATATTGGTTGCACAAGAAAATTTCAATGTTGGCTACTCCATAGGATATGTGATTGTGGACAATGGATACATGCGAGGAACATTGCCATTTTTGGATCCATGCCAATTCACATATGAACCTAAATGCTTGACCACACCTTGAAACTTGCATTCCTTTGAGCCCCTAATGATAGAATAATTTGAGGATATTCCAAATAAGAGTGAATTCAAATCTGAGTCTCAATCACGTGAGGATGAGAAACCTATAAAGATGCAATAACCATCGGTAAAGATCTTAAATATTCCACCAAGGAGAAATAAGTAAAGCTCAACCTCTTCCTTCATCACATCATGATAGTCGACAAGTATGGGTCCATAAGGCCCTCGTTCAAGCACGTAAAGGGAAATCACACATGGGGATCCCAAAGAGTGCATCATGTGCAAAACAATGTGCAATTTCACCCCCAAGAACCAAATCCATAAGAAAACCTAGAATACAAACAACCCATGTACACAAGTCTAAATACAAACCTCCTAAAATATAAAAACTCAAAAGAATGGCAACCCCATCGACTGACTGGGTTTGACGACCAAAGAAAATTCCAAATCACATTGTTAAAAGTCCTAGGATAAGAAAAAAGACCGCCATTATGCAAACTAAGTGGGTTCCAAAGAAGAAGTCAATCCCTAAGAAAACTAGGAGCATACACAAATCGATTCCCAATGCTAGAAATGATGCATGCTCTTTAGGTACACCAATGATCAAAGCATTTCTAGATCCCCTCGACATATCCATAGAAGAATTACATGAGTTTCTAGCAAGCCTCTATGTGAAGAAACCCATACATTAGAGGCTTATAAATGCATTCTTCATTTCACTTGTATTATACCATTGTCATTTTTATTGTATCATATTTATTTAAATTTCTTATTTGCTAACCATAACTCTACCCACTAACAAATCATTATAAGTTTTGTGTGTGCTCATCTCTTTTTTGCTCAAGCATATATGGACGGTGCATCAGTGAGACCACATGGAAAGGTGTGAGTTACATTCAAAGTAGCATTGTGGTTACCCCCTAGCTTTGTGATGAAGACTCTACCATTTGGGTTATTTGATCCAAGTAATTCTCTTTAGAGCTACCCAACTCATTTGTGGGTCAAGGCAGCTAGAAACATTTCAATAAATGCCTAAAGAGCACACTTCAAACTAAGAAGGATTCTACTTAGTTTATGGTAGTGCATATAGCAAATGAAAAACCCTACTCAACATTCAAAAGGGTCTAAAAAAATTGACTTACCCACATGGAGATTCTAAATGCACTAAGGAAAATGAGAAACCAAAGATGGGATGTATGCAAGAATTAGTCAATAATTTTTTTCCCCACCCATCATTTGTAGAACATAGCACACAAAACATTGTACTTATATTGTGAGCAAAAAATAAAGTTATTGATTGGAGCTCAAAGAAAGAGACTATCCATATAGTAATCCAATGAGGGCTGATGATTAGAGACCCTAATCCCTTGGTTTAGTTGGAGCAAACTTGTCTACTATTGCTTTGAGACTAAGATTTACTTTAATAGTACAATGATTTTGTGAATTCATATGGGATATGGAGAGTGAGTAATAGTTGATTGTTGCAAAAACAAAATTGTACTACTAATGCTTGTAGGTCTTGAGAAAAAGGATTGAATTAGAAAGATATACAAAGAACCTTTTTGTATGCATGATTATGAAGTGGAAAGAGCACGGAAGCACACTTTGTTTGTGAATGAATTTTTGAAGTGATTGGCTAAATTTTGCTTGTAACACTTGCATACATGATTGTTCTAATTGTGGTTACAAGTAAATTTGTTCTATCTGCTTGTTGTTTACAAAGAAGCATTATTTTCAAATTGATCAAAACAGGACATTGGTTTCAATTTGTTAAATGTAAAGTGAAAAGTTAAAATTGTCCACAACTGGTTGCATTGTACATGCTTGTAATTGTTTGCACAAACACCATTGTACATGCACCTTAGTCCAATAGAACCCTAGGGTAACATACTTCCTTTAGAAATCACATTTTCTTTGTAGGAAGTAACAACTAAGATCTTTTCTTAAGAATTCTTTGAATACATTATACATTAGTCTCTAGAAAGTAGTAGTTGCATTCGTTATGCCCAATGGCATAATCAAGAACGTGTATAGGTCCTTCTATGAAAAATGTTGTTTTGTTTTGGTCCTCAAGTGTAATAAAAATCTAGTTATGTCTAAAAACTTCATCAACGATAATTGGAAATGGGTATCTATCTCCTATTATTGCCACACTTACTTTTCTAAGCTTGACACAAACATACAACACTACTAAAATAGGAGATATTCATTGTGGGTGCTCTATCTCATAGATGAATCCTACTGCTAGAAACTTCTCTATCTCCGTTTTAATCTTGGATGAATGCCTACCATTGTATGCATATGATCTCTAATTCTTTGGATTTGCATTATGGGTCATAGGATTTCTATGTGAACATATCTTAGGATCTACCCTTTTTAAGTTCTTAAAAGTCCATGCAAAGGTCTCTCTAAAACTTATAAGGGAAATTAGTTGTTTCGCTTCTTCATCTGATTCTCTACCTATGTAGGTACATCTCTCACCTTCTTCCTCCACAATGGCTACCACCTTCTTAGTCTGCTCTTCGTTATCATATGCCATCCCTTTGGTTACCTCTCTTTTAGGCATTTGGATAACTATCTTCCTTTCCTCTACTTCCTATTTTTTGAAGTTCACAAGGGCTTGAAATCCTTTTGATTTGTTATCATAACTTTCTTGTTCTTTGTCTTCTTTATCTTGAGGCCTTTCCTCAGTTCTATTACTTGCTAGACTTGGTGCATGTGTGATTCTACTCTGGGTTGTCTAAGGCTCAAACTTCATTTAGAAAATTTTCTTTTGAGTTAAATTCATGTTCCATGACGAGGGACTCATCAATGGACTCTTCCTCCATTTGCATTTTCTACACGTTGCTTCTTTCAGATTTCTTATATGATCATGACGAGAAATAGATAGCCATCTTTGCCTATGGACTCATGCAAAGTAGCTTAATGTATATTAACTACAACATCTAAGGTGATTAATATTTGCATATAGTTATGAGATTTGAACTCTTCATCCTTGAATTTTTGTAGGATGTATGCGTGATCTCTACTATGCATTCCCTAGGATTAGAGGATCCCAAGTCTACCATGCGTAGGCTTTGCTTTTCCTTATTGTTCATTTGGCACATCCATAAATGTGTATCCTTGTGCATCCATGATGGAACACAAGAGTCTATACTATGGATGGATACATCATCTATTTCTTGTATACAAGCTCCATTGTAGTGGGGGGAAAACATCTCTATGTGTAAAATCATCTCAATTGATCATAGTGGCAAAACCTAGATGTTGTGTGTCCTTGCTACACTTAATTTGGGAGAGAGGTCACCCTAGGCGATGGGTCACCTCCCCATGCAAATCCATTTTTATGAGAATTTGCCTTCAAGAGAGTTGCCATATAGAGAGAATGTTGCCCTTATTGGAGTGCCCCATCCAAGGTGAGGGTGCACCCCAGCCTTGGGGTGTGAGGTCCCCATACTAGGCTCAAGGAGGGAAATCAAGGCGTGAGGTTGCCTTATATGCTCACAAGGAGGGTAATCAAGGCATGAGGTTGCCTTCCTTGCATAGTCTTCATTGCGTTATCAAATGTCAATTGATATGAAATAAAGTCCCTCCAACACCTACCAACACAAAAGAAATGTTTTTTGTATAGAACTTTGGCCCCCTAGGGTGAGGGGTCATTCCAAGAGTGTCCCTCACCCTATCTGGGTGACGAGTCACCCAAAGGGTGGCCCTCTAGCTCCATAGGGCGAGGGGTCTCCCCAAGGGTGACCCACAAGCCCCATAGGGTGAGGGGTGACCCCAACAGTGGCCCTCTAGCCCCATAGGGCAAGGGGTCACCTCAAGGGTGACCCTTAAGCCCCATAGGGCGAGAGGTCACCCCAAGGGGGACTCCTACCAAATAAGCCCTTAGCTCCAAGGTTAGAAAGTATACAAAAGTTACAGCCCATGAATCAAAAGAAATGTCACAAGATATGAATCAAAAGATATAGCCCATGAATACTTGTTGGAGATAGATGTCTACGGAAGCACGCGAACAACACAAGGAAGAAGAAGAAGCTTGGAGCACAAACACACACTAGTGAATGTATTACTAGAGAATGTACAAAGATAAGTAGCCCATTAGAGCAATAGGCGTATATACAAGCGGGCGAAAAAAACCTCATAAAGAGGGAAAAAAGTTCCCCGGCGCTCCTAGTGTGTTCACACACATCACTACCTAAATATATCAACAAATCCCCCCTGGGAGTGATGCGGTGAACAAGGAGCTGGCACTCATGTATAAGGAAGTGCCAAGCTATGTGGATATCACTCCACAAAAGGAAGTAAGCCCAAAGCTTTGCGAAAAGCTTCAAACTTCTCCCTAGGCAGAGCCTTCGTGAAAAGGTCTGCAATGTTCTCCTGCGTGGGCACATATGCCAAGCTGATCTCCCCAGCAGAGAACCTCTCCCTGACATAGTGATAATGCACCTCAATGTGCTTAGTGCGAGCATGGAACACAGGGTTCCTCGCAACTGCCAATGCGCTCTGATTGTCAGTGAAGATGGTGGTGGCAGAAGACTGGCCAACACCCAAATCAGCCATAAGGCATCTAAGCCACACACACTCAACAGTCGCTATGAAAGCTTCCCTATACTCAGCCTCACAACTGGAAGTGGCCACAGTAGGCTGCTTCTTGCTCAACCAAGATATACATGAGCTACCAAGCATGAAGCAAAAACCACTGGTGGACACACGAGTGTCATAGCAACCAGCCCAATCTAAGTCAGAAAAAGCATGCAAACCTAGCGGTAGTGATCCCCCCTTGGGATAAAACAACCCAAGTAGTCGAGTACCACTCAAGTAGCGAAAGATGCGCTTAACCGCCTTCCAATGCGTGACTCCTGGGCAATGCATAAACCTCCTCATCTGTGAGACAGCAAACTGAATATCTGGCCGAGTAATGCATAAGTAAATCAAGCATCCAACAGCCTGCTGATAGAGAACAACATCAAATGCATCTCCAGCATCATGAAGACTCAATCGTAAACCTGTCTCCATAGGAGTGGCAATAGGCTTACAGTCCTCAAAGCCAAAACGCAACAATAATGTGTCAATATATTTCGTTTGACACAAAGCCATTCCACCATCAACTTGCATAAACTGAATGCCCAAATAGTGATGCAAATGCCCCAAATCAGACATCTCAAATGAGGCATGCAAATCAGCCTTAAAATTAGCAATATGCTTCTCAATAGGACCAGTGAACAGCATGTCGTCAACATAGACAACAATGATGAGAAGCACATCATTAGCACGCTTAACATATAAGGTGCTTTCAGTTGGACTGTTCTCAAAACCATGTGCAATCAGATAGGCATGTATCTTCTCATACCAAGCACGTGGTGCTTGCTTTAAACCATATAATGCCTTCTTTAACCTGCACACCTGGTTTTCATGCCCTTTCTGCACAAAGCCACGGGGCTGAAAAACATACACTTCTTCATGCAAGTCACCATTCAGAAATGCTGTTTTAATGTCCAACTGATGTACATTCCAACCATGATGGGCTGCAACTGCACAAATGCTCCGAACAGTAGTCATACGGCATGTAGGTGCAAAGGTCTCATCAAAATCAATGCCTCTTTCCTGCGCATAACCCTTTGCAACAAGCCTAGCCTTATACCTGTCAACTGTACCATCAGGTTTCCGCTTCAGCTTGTATACCCACTTAGTGCCAATGGCCTTCTTGCCAAGAGGCAAGTCACATAAAGACCATGTACCATTCTTCATTATAGCATCATATTCAGATTGCATAGCAGCCATCCAATTTTCTGGATTTTGTGCTTCATCAAAAGAAACAGGCTCATTCTCATCACAGAGGCTAGACGCAGCCATAGCATAGCAATCTGATGCAAAGGAGGCATTATGAGAGCCTGAACGAGTACGATATGACAAAGGTGCATCTAATTTGTTGTCACGCAAAGTCTGCACCAGCCATTTTGGCATAGTTTTTGCCTGCTCAATATCAGCTCTCTCATCAACAAGTGCATCATGTAAATCTGCATCAGAAATGGAATGATCTGCATCATCATATGAAACCTGCAAAGGCTGAGAAGTTGCCTCATTAGGACCAGCACTAGACTGTCCACCTGTAAAAAGAGGCATCAAAGTATCATACATGTCTTTAGAGCTAACAGATGTCTCCTTAGTACATGAAAGCAATGGATGAATAGCATCTTCCACAAAGACAACATCACGGCTAACCAGAATGCGTTTAGTCTGTGGATGATACAGAAAATAGCCTTTACTTTCAAAACTGTACCCAATAAAAATACATTTTACTGCCTTATCATCCAATTTTCTGCGATGTTGTTCAATCACTAGTGCATATGCCAAACAACCAAAAACCCGTAGATGAGCAACAAATGGCTTGCGATCATGCCAAGCCTCATATGGAGTGATAGACTGTAGCGCTTTAGTGGGACACCTGTTAAGTACATATGCTGCACACATGATAGCCTCAGGCCAAAAACTATGTGGTAAAGCCTGACTCTTGACCATACACCTCGCCATCTCCATGAGTGACCTGTTCTTCCGTTCAGCAACTCCATTCTGTTGAGGTGTATACGGCACTATACACTGGTGTTTTATCCCACGTTCGGCCAGAAATGCATTAAAATCAGAAGACATATATTCCCCCCCTCGATCAGAACGGAGGGTGCCCATTTTACATGCTGACAGATTTTCAGCCAAAACCAAAAACTGTTTGAAGCACAAAAACACTTCGGACTTTGCCTTCAATGGATATACCCATGCATGCCTGGAAAAATCATCAATGAAAGTCACGAAGTAAAGATAGTTTCCAAGGAAGGTGTCTGCATAGGACCACAGACATCACTATGTACAAGCTGCAATTTCTGCGTAGCCCGAACTGAACCATCTTTTGGAAAGGAGGAACGCTACATTTTGCCCAAAATACAGCCTTCACATACATGTTTTCTAGGTGCCTCAAGCTTGGGCAAAGAAGACACCATATCAGATTTCTGCAGGCGTAGCAAACTAGCAAAATTCAGATGACCAAAGCGTGCATGCCAAAGCTTTGCATCTGAGATAGCCTGAGAATCATGAACTGCACATGCCGAATCATTCACAGATCTTTCAAAGTCTATGAGCTTATATAGCCCATGACATAAAATGCCAGAAGCAATAATAACATTGCCATTTGAGAGATCATGAACTATACATCTGTGATCAACAAATCTCACAACCAAGCCAATCTTGGCTAATGCAGAAACTGATAACAGATTCTTCTTGATCCCTGGCACAAATAAAGCATCTGACAAGGTGAAAGAACTACCATCAGTAGTAGATAGAATGATCTTACCAACTCCCATAACAGGATAAGAGGAGTTGTTTGCGCATGTGACAGTATTCCCTGTAGTGGCAGGCTCGAGTGAAGAGAAGAAACTGCGCTGCGAGGTAATATGTTTGGTCGCCCCACTGTCAAAGTACCAAACATCTGAGTCCACTGCAGACATGCACTGCTCATGAGAAGATGGTTCAAAACTGCAAACAGTAGTAAATGCCCATTCTTCTTCCTGCACAAGATTTGCAGACTCTGTTTTTGGTGTAGAGGCCTCTGCAACAACCATTCTAGCCTCTTTCTTCTTTGCCTCTTTTGCAGCCAGTTTTGGACAGTTCTTTATGATATGATCATTCCCTTTATAGTACTTGCAAAACAATTTCTTCTTTTCTGATTTCTTCTCATCTTTATCCTGGGTCTTCGAATGTGCAGCATTTGCAGATTTCTGCTTACTAATAGAAGAGCTCCATTTTCCTTTGCCCTTCTGACTAGCCAGGAAAGCTTGATCTGCAACACGCTTAATGGACCTGTTCTGCCTGGACTGATCTTCCTGCAACAGAACAGAGACTAACTCCTCAAATGATAAGGCATTCGGATTGCCTTTCATCATCAACCGAAGAGTAGAAGCAAAACTCTGATATGAATCAGGAAGACCATTCAGAACGGTGTGCACAAGTGAGCTATCTGGTATAACCTCATCAGCAGAAATCAATTGTTCCTTCAAATCTTTGATCTTTGTTAGGAAACACCTTCATTCATGTGCTCACTCTCCAACTGTTTTCGGAGGTAAGCAACACGAGCCTCATTCCTAGCTTGGTACAATGTGGTTAGTGTATCCCAAGCATCCCTAGCTGTCCTGCAAGAGCGAATATGAGGAATAATGGCACGTTTGACAAACAAAGCTATCAATGCATGTGCCTGCGCATCTCTGCCATCCCAACAAATTTGCTCTGCAGTAGGTGCAGCAGACACAGCAGCACGAACAGGAATCTGCGGAATATCATCCTCGAGACCATCTTCATCAGCTCCAGCACCTGTATTTGCAGTACCTGTAGTTGCAGGTGTAACAGGACGTCTTTCAACACCCTGCACAATGTTCCACAGTCCTTTTGCAACCAATACATGTCGCATCATAAAAGCCCATAATGGGTAGTTGGTACCATCCAACTTATCATCAACAGCCAACATACGGAATACATCATTGCTTTCAGCCATGGCCGGTGACTAAAATACCTTGATTCAGAAAATTGACTGTATCTCAAAAAGTTGAACAGAACTGCCGAGACGAGTTCTGCTAGACCTGTAGCAGACTTCGAGATGCTTAAACTAGCGAACAGAAATTGGTATATACCTTTGGCACAAAAAGACGAAATAGCCTGCACAAGCGCTGTGATAGTGCGCTCGGAGGCCGAAACGAGCTCAGATCGCGATTTTGGCACCACAGAGCGAAGCGGTTTTGATCTTGGAAACACGTTGAGTATGCTCACCAAAATTCGTGCGATTCTGAGACTGCAAACGGAGGAGTGTCGACGGGGCCCTAGATGAAGCGACGACCTGCTCTGATACCAATTGTTGGAGATAGATGTCTACGGAAGCACGCGAACATCACAAGGAACAAGAAGAAGCTTGGAGCACAAACACACACTAGTGAATGTATTACTAGAGAATGTACAAAGATAAGTAGCACATTAGGGCAATAGGCATATATACAAGCCGGGGGAAAAAACCTCCTAAAGAGGGAAAAAAGTGCCCCGGCAGTCCTAGTGTGTGCACACACATCACTACCTAAATATATCAACAATCCTCTTATAGGATGTGAAGTGTATAAATATTTAACTAAAGATATATTCCATAGATCCTCTTTCGGGATGTGAAGTGCCTACACCTCTTCCAAGATGTGAAGTCTGCCCACAACCACCATGGCCATTCGTTGCCCTTGATTGGTATTAATTTGTTCCATAGAGTTGCCTTAGGTTGGATCCAAGTTCGAGACAAGCAAATTCTAGCCCATGGAATGTCTTCACTCCTCAAAAGGGAAAGTACTATCCCAAGCATATTCCTTATGCAATAAAAGAATGATATTACATTCTGTTGAAGTATAGACTCCTGCATCAATCCTTTGCAACGTTGTGGTGCAAGCTTCTCTTTTATTTGCTTATTCCAACGAAAATGAACCAAAGAGATGAAGTGAGCTCATGTGATGGTATATATAGTGAGTGAATTCCCTCTTGCTTGATTCAGCTAAAGTATGTCTTCACCCTGGAAACATTAACCATGGGCATCTTCTCACCTTCAAAATATTCCATTTGTATTGCTCCTTGAGGTAATATCTTTATCACTTTGTAAGGCTATGTCCACTTAGGTGCCAATTCAAAAGGTAGTTGTGGGATCTAATGTACCAAGACCAAGGATCCTTCTTTCACTTCATTAGTCCTTATATAGCTATCATGAATTCGTATGCACTCCTCTTGCTTTACCCTTAATCTCTTCATTGTTGCTTCCCTGCATTCTTCCAATGCTACTAGCCTCATAATCTGAGGGTCAATTTCAATGGTTTTAGCTTCAACTTCTTTTTTGATGATGAATTGAAAGGGAGCCAGTGCCTCCTTACCATAGACCATCAATAATGGAATCTCTCGAGTAGTGCCTCTTCACTGTCATAACAAAGACCCAAATTGCACCAGTAAGAGCTTGTGAGCATGAGTTGTGATGGTTAAAAGCCAATTTGCCCAATAGCCTAATTAAAATCTTGTTGGAGATTTCTACTTGCCCATTTTCTCGATGATAATGGGCACATGACTTCTTGTGGAAAATCTTGTACCTATAAAAAATGAATTGCATCAAATGATTTAAAAAATGTGTGCCCCTATCACTAGTAACTTCTACTGGGCACCCAAATCGTGAGAAGATTTGTTGTATATAAACTTGGTCACCATCATCACAATGCAATTGGAAATCATGAGAAGATTTGTTGTATATAAACTTGGTCACTATCATCACAATGAAATTGCAAGCAGCCTTTTCTTCTACCCATTTAATGGAATATCATGTGGCGACAAAAATATACTTTTTACTGCTAGGTTGGCATGTTGGTCTAATGGGTCAAATAAAATCAAGAGCCCACTGTCCAAAAGATTGCCACCCAATTGAAATGACTAATGGTTGAAAATTTAGCCTTGTTGGCCCAAGAGCACATCTCTGACAAATGTTACATTCTTTGGAAAATCTGACAGCATCCGTGCAAATATAAGGCCACAATAATCCCTTGTGGAGGATTTTATATGTGAAGTCCTCTCCTTTGAGATGCCCTTCTATGCGCTGCTTCAAGTAAAAAAATTTACTTCATGTGGATAAACACACTTATGCAAAATACCATCCGGGAAATATTTATAGAACTGACCATTTATGAGTGAAAATGTTTTTGCTTTAAACAATAATTTCCTCTTCTCTAATGGATTCATGTTCACACATAATTTTTCAAAAGAGAGAAATTGCAAAGTTTCATCATAGCAATCAATTTGAGCCTCTAAAAGAAAGAGACTACTCTCTAGGGGCTCGTCATTAATCCTATTGGCCTTCCACTCATGGCCATTCTTGACACCCGGTCTGCCATGTACTGCTCCTTCCTTGGCTTAATGTGATTCTTGAAAGCGTAGTAGTCACCACCAAATCCTTCTAGTTGCTCTATGATTATTCATTAAACAATTTAGTGGTTGATGGTCTGACATCACAATGACATGTATGCCTAGAAGATAGTGCCAAAACTTTTGAAGTGAAAATACAATAGAAAAACCTTCTATTTTTGTAATACTATAATTTCTCTTTGCTTTTGTAAGTAATTTGCTTGCATAAGCAGTAGATTGGTGCACCTTGTGTGTGGATGGTTGTGCCATAATTGCTCCAATTGCATGAAGATTGGCATTTGTATGCACATGGAACTCAAGTGAGAAATTATGAATGGTTAGGAGTATTGCAATACATAGACTTAGTTTTAGCTCACTAAATGCTTTTTCTTCTTCAAGATTTCAAGAGGAATGAATCTTCTTGCTTATAAGCCTTGACAAAGGCTTAGCTATTTTCGAATACATTTGTATAAATCTTCTATGGTATCCTGCATGGCCTAGAAAACTTTGCACTTCCTTAAGAGTCTGCCAAATGGGCATGCAAAGAATAGAAGCTACCTTAGCCAGATAAACAATTATCCCTTTGACCAAAACTATGTGGCCAAGAAGAGTACCTTTGGTGACCAAAAATTCACATTTAGCAGGGTTCAACTTCAAACCTATCTTGAAACATTGTTCAAATATTTCCTTCAAAATTTCCAAATGCTTATGAAAATCTTGGGATATTACTCCTCTGTCTATACCTGAGAATACTAAAAGTCATCCATGTTAGCCATTTATCCAATATTAGATACATGGTTAAATTAAATGAGGTAGGTACATTTTCTAGGTCAAAAGCCATGCATATGTAGACATAAGTGCCCCATGAAGTGACAAAGGTAGTTTTGTCTCTACTTTAGGGTGAATGAGAATTTGATTGTAGCCAGTGAATCCATCAAGAAAACTATACAAAGTGTGTTAGGATACTTCTTATAGTACCTGCTCTAGGAAGGGTTGAGGGAAACCATCTTTAATTGTCACTTTATTTATAGCATGAAGATCAACACACATTCTTGTTTTTCCACTAATTTTCTTAGGTACAATGACCATAGATGAAAGCCACCTTGAGTGCTCTACAAGAACAATAATACCTGCCTCCTCAAATTTCCTTATTTCCACATTGACGGCCTTTACATATTTGGGATTAAGTCGATATGCCTACTTCTTACAAGTGCAACTCCCTCTACTAAGGGTACTTGATGTTATCCAAGCTCCTCTGGAATACATGGCATATCCTTGTAGGACCAACCAGAGAAACTTTTATAGGTATTAAGAAGAGAGGTTACCTTCTGCAATAAGAAGGGGTAGTGCCACAACCATGTGCCTAGGTGGACACTTGTACGTTTTCTTCATCTCCAAGGTTCACTTCTTGAGGAAGTACTTATGGGGTAGCCTTGCTTGAAAAACCATCAACACTGTGCACCTTATGCTCCATGATATGTTCCTTAGTCCACCCATCTGTAATATCTGGAACTGGAAGGTCATCTTTGTTCCTAGGGTCAAAATTAGCCTCCAAAGATGCTTGAACAAGTTCTGCTTCTTCTAGCCCTGCATCTGTAAAACTGTCGAATTTGGCATGATACCTATTTTCTCCTTGCATAATAGTAGAGTGGTTCCTTTTGGCAAAAATTGGCTACTTTGGTTGAGGAACCCAAATGGAGGTGCTTGTCTCCTGAGAGGTGCCTGTAAAAAATGAGCTTGTCCACCTTGCTCCACAAGAGTCAGTTCTATAGAGAAAATTGGCCCAATTTGCCCAAAAGAAGGCCTCTTCCCCACTTGCTTGGTATGTGTTAGGAACCTACTTTGTGGTGGCCCTTAAAGATGTAGTTGCCTAGCTCCATGAGAACACCCAAAACTAGGTGTCTAATTTCTTGAGTTCTACTAGAATTTAGCCACCCAATTCTATCTTGCACATCAAAAATTTGATGCCTAAGTTTCTCACCTTGGCCACCAAAAATTAGGCGCCCAATTTGGCCTTGGCTACTTGAGAGTTCTTGCCCAATTGGGCCACCCTAGGGGAGATACCCAAATTGAGCCACATGTTGCCCTTTTTGGTCTTTTGTCTCTAGTTTCTTGCAATCACTTGATTCCTCACTGATCAAGTGCAAATTACCTATTTTTACCTGACTTGGGCCTCTGTGTGCTTCTTCTACAGAAACTTCATTTTTGTGTATAGAGGCTAGACATGGTTCATTTTGTTCTAGTTCCTCATTTATTTCACTTATTTCGACTATGTAGCACTCTATATTGCCCGTCACCCAACTTAAAAGATTATCATCTTCATGAGACATGGAAGGCATTACATGAGTGTCTACTATACATCCAATTTTCTTGATAGTGTCATATCCTTCCTCCAAATGTATCTGCAATTGATTGTTAGCCTTTGTGGAGATCCATAGCCTATTTCTCCCCCAATCTTGTAATGCCTTGGCTTGCCTTAGCCATGATCTTCCAAAGAGTAGAGGATAATAGGTCTCCTAGGGTAGGGCCATAACAACAATCATGAGTGCCTCTTCAATGATGCCCAATGGTCTAACCCGATATTTATATGCCAATGTCATAGTGAAAGGTGCTACCTTTTTTAGGTCTAATTTCAATTTCTTCATGAAAATCAGACATCAACTTGATGTTGGATCCACCATCTACAATGAGACCTGTCAAATTTTCATTCCTTATGGAAAAATACAATCTTGAACTTTGGTGGTGTGCCAGTGGTGCAAGGGGAAAATCCACCATGAACCCATCTATACTTGGTGGTGGGCACAAGTAAGCAGATTGTATAACTGTAAGAAAATCATTTCTTACCTTTACCTCCATCTTAATAAGTTGGTATAAAGTGACCTTATGATGAATCACCTTCAAAATTTCTTAGTGGTCACCTAGTCTTCCAAATTAACCTTTTTATCCTCTTCTTTTTCCTTGATTCCTTGTTGCTCTTCTACATGGGCTATTTTTGCTTGAGACTTCAAATCCAAAGCTAACCCATTTTTCTCTCTAGAATGTTGCAGAATGTGTTACACTTATGTGTTCCTCGAGTAGCATTGATGTGAACCTTTTCCCTATACACAGACACTTTTTACTTTATTGCTATCTCGAGGTTTCTTTTCCATGTTATCACATACATGATTCACTCATATGTGGTGGTACTTTGTACTTAGAGGGATATTATTTAGCTCTTACTTCAGTTTTGTTCATCATCAATAGAGAGAGCTAATCGAGTCATCCATCTTCTCTGTGTGTCTTGCTACATTTGTGCTCCTTGTGTGTGATTCTCGTGTATCTCTCACACTTCTACACACCCAACAATGGTATAGGTTTAGCTTCTTCTCAAGTTTTGATTTTTTGTGTCATGGCACGCGTGCACTTTTAGCAATACAAGTCAACTTCAGAGCATAAAACAATGATCTTCAGAAACCAAGGAGAATTTCCATCAGTTGCGCTAAAGTTTTACCACCATTTTGAATCCATTCATGTAATCAGAAATGCCATTAGAGTGACAAATTATGAGCTGAAATTTCATCATTCATTTCAGCTTTCAGTGTAGTAAAGATATTGTCACATTCTTGTTCTTTAGTGAAATGGTGACAGTGGCTTGTTTGGCATGCTTCAAGATGAAGATAAGCTTGATGGGATCAACTATACAATGTGGTCTTACATGATGAAACATGTTCTTGTTGCAAAAAAACTATGGAACATAGTGGAAGATGTAGATCAAAGATCGACAAGTTCTTCTACTTCATAGTTTAGTGTCACAAATGGAGATTCTTCTTCAACTATTTCACACCTACACAGAAGCAACTTAGATGGGATCGAAAAGATGCTCATGCTCACGCATTGATTGTGCTCTTTATGAAGCATCATATAGTTCCACACATTCGTTTATGTTCTACATCAAGACAGGCATGGGACACTCTTGCTTCTTTGTATGCCATGTGTAATGAAGCACATGTTGCATACTTGAGGAAGCAACTTGAGGATGTATGTATGGCTGAAAATGAGTCTGTGGATGTATATGTGACACGCATCAAGGACTTGAAAGAGAAATTGGCAAACATAGACGAGATTATTTTGGATGCATCACTCACCTCTACATTATTGAAAGGATTACTAGAATCTTTTCAAAGCTTTGCTACTACACTCCGTTTGGTTGCAAAAGGGAATCCAAGTATGTATGCATTTTATGAGTTTGTGTCGCTTTTTTGCAAGAAGAGCAATCTAGAGTGAGAAGGAGTGGTTTGATCGAGGAAACACAAGCACTTCCTAACTCACAGAAGGGGAAAAACAAGTATGGTTTAGCTGGGTTCATAAAAAACAAAGATTTAACCTCCCTCTTCCATTCATTCCTTTAATGATGATAATTTGCAAAAGAAGAAAAGATGCAAATACTGCCAAAAGGCTGCTCATACTATTGATGACTGTAGAAATCTTGCTAAGCGCATTGAAAAGAAGAAGGAATATGGCATGTCTATTGAATTATGAAGCCAACATGGCTCAATATTTTTGGGCATGTGTTGTTACATGACATTATGATGCATCATTGCATTCTAAATGTGTGGTTGTGAGTGAGGCTGATTTGGATTGGTTCTTTGGTAATGGTGCTTCAAAGCACATAAATTCATGCAAAAGGTTTTTTGCATCTTTGAAAATGCGCCCAAAGGAGGACATGTGGTGTGTGCAAAAATGCATCTTATCCTATCATTGGAGTAGGAGAAATTGAGCTTGTGAAAAATGTATTGGTTCATGATTTCAACAGTGATGATATTATCATTATGTTTGGTACATTATGTAATGGTTTGTATTGCTTGGATACATACAAGAGGACTGCCTCAAATACCTTGGTTGCTCATACTTTTTCCATGGCTAAATAGAGCTTTGGCATGCTCATTTTGGTCACGTGAACTTCAATAGTTTGCTTTACTTGCAAAAGAAGAACATGGTTATTGGCTTCCCAACACTTTATTCCATTGAAAAGCATGCATGTGAAGGTTACATTCTTGGGGGGAAATGCATTGTGCTTCTTTTCCAAAAGATATTCATACAGTCACCACAAGAAAATTGCAACTTGCTCATAGTGATGTATGTGGCCCCATCAAGACTCCATCTTTGGGAATCATGTATGATGATGTTAATCACCATACATGGGTGTATCCTATGAAAGCAAATAATGAGGTATTTTCTTGCCTCAAAGCATTTTTAGATATGGCTATTCTTTTTTTCCGAAATAAGCTTTTGACTTTATGCAAAGATCGTGGCACTAAATACATGTCACACGAGTCTAATGCTTTTCTTTGTGAAAGAGGAATTTCACAACAATGTATGGTGCCATATACACATGAGCAAAATTATGTTGCAAAGCGTGAAAATAGGATACTCCTTGAAAGGGCAAAGGAAAGCAGCTTCATGACAAGTTTTGGATGGAAGTAGTCATATGTGCAAACTATGTGTTGAATTGCTACCCTACAAAATCATTGAGATTCATCACTCTTTATAGGGCTTGGAATGGACATAAACCTATGGTTACTCATATGTGTCTGTTTGGTTGTTTGGCATATGCTCTTGTGCCATCACAACAACATCAAAAACTTGATGACAAGGCAAAGAAATGTATATTTGTTGGTTATAGTGTTGAAAGTAAGAGATATCATTCGTACCATCCATTCATGAGCACAATTATTGTGAGTCAAGGTGTGGTATTGCTAAAAATTCAATTTTCCTTCTATTTGAATGCAAAAAACAGCCAATCATTAACTCACAAGATGTGCTTCATACACTCATGCCTTTGTTCCAAAGTGGTGCGCTTGACTATGGCCATGTAGACTAGCCAATCAAGGCTCAAAGGGCTGAAAAAATCTTGCAAAATAGAGTTGAAAATGCAAAGAATTTCCATCCAAACATGGCTATAAATTTTGAGCCAGAAATGATTAGAATTGTTGGAAATTTCTAGTCGCATATGGCTAAACATTAACGACAAAATATGGTTGAAAATGAGCATGAAATTCAGCCCACCCATGATATACATGTTGATGATGTATTACATAATGAAGGCATGTCTATCAATAGTGCACAAACTATGCCAAAGTGGATGAAACAAACTTTGCAAAACAACAAATTGAGTGCACCTTTCCTTGGTAGAACAAGATGAAGCTCTCAGCATGCATCAAGTAATTTTGTGGATTATTATCTTATTGCAACGACATGTAATGAAGATCCACTTACCTTTGAAGATGCATGCGACAATCCATAATGGATGAGTGCTATGCAATCAGAAATGGATTTCATACATAGGAATGGTACTTGGGAGTTATGTGCATGCCAAAAGGGAAAAATACCATTGTTACAAAGTGGGTTTACAGGATTAAGAGAAATTCAGCTTGCATAAATTCTTGTATGGTCTCAAGCAAGGCTCCACGTGCATGGTATGACAAAATTCATAAGCACTTGACTGCTCTCGATTTCACATGTAGTCCAATTGAATGCACACTCTATGTATGCAAAGATGGGTTTGATCTTAAGTGCTTGTTCTTTATGTTGATGACATACTCTTGACTAGGTCATGTGATGCAAAACTTGACATCCTTATGGCTGATTTGCAGCATATGTTTGATGTTATTTATTTTGGTCTTTTCAGCTACTATCTTGGCATCCAGTTTGTTTTCCTTGAAAGGGTAATTGTTATGCGTCAATCAAAGTATGTTGAAAAACTACTTCAACATTTTGACTTTGAGGATTGAAAGCCAGTTTCTACACTAGTTGAGATAGGATTTGGATTCTTATTTTAGGTTCCAATGATGCATTTGACACCTCTTTCTCACCAAGTTATGGGATCCGTTATATATGCATGCAACACAAGGCCGAATATGCAATCAAGTCGATTCATGCATAGCCTTGGAACTAATCATTGGCAAGTGATGAAACGTGTGTTTAGATATTTCAAAGGAACTTTTGAGTTTAGGTCTCTTTTGTGGTAGATATATTCATCCATGCTTGCATGCTTTTATAGATAGTGATTGAGCTAGTTGTTATGATACTGACATGTCTACTAGTGGTAATTGCTTTTTCCTTGGAGACTCATGCATGTCTTCATTGAGTAAGAAGCAACCTACAATGGTGACATCGAGTTGTGAAACTGAGTATAGGGCAGTTTTCACAACTACAATGGAGTGTATATGGTTGACTCCTATTGATGGATCTTTGCATGGAGATTGATGTTGCTACATATATTCTAATTGAAATTCATAGTGCATTGGCTACTGCACAAAACCCAGTGGTTCATGCATGGACCAAACATATTGAAGTGCATTATCACTATGTGAGAGAGTGCCTTCATGCAGAAGATATTGATTTGATACATGTGCCTACACAAGATAACGTGGCAGAAATATTCACCAAAGCTCTTAGCCTTGCACAAAGCTTTAGGCTTATTGCCTAGTGGGGACTAATTTTTCACTCCTTGTATGTGTTCACATCATTCGCTCTAGGGAGGTTTGTTATAGTTATGTATTCCTTGAGTAGCTTTGATGTGAACCTTGTTGGAAGATTTCTCCTCCAAATGCACAACAAGAAGCTTGGACCCTTCCCAAGACCTATCTGCCCTCAGACCAGTACTCACTAAAACTGGTATATCTCCCAGTTCCTGAATCCAATTCGAAAAACCCTTTTAGCCACGGAAACTAGAAGTAAGGGCTTTTCAATGAGCTATCATTTACTAGATTTGGACACCTGTAGACCTGTCAACTGAGTCACACAAGACAACCCAGTTTTCCTAACAGGTTTTGGGACAGAACATCAAACAAAGAAATAGCAATATCTCACAATACAAGAAGAGTTTTGCCAAAATTCTTTTTGGAATAGACTTTGCTTTATAAGCTTTCCAGTAAGTACAAGAACTCTCTGAATGGAGCTTCCCACAAAGAGAAAATGAAGTCCTAACAGGATGCTACAGAAATGGAGTACCCTTTGGAAAGGGTAGGAAAGATATACAAGAGAATAAGAGCATCTATGAGAGCCTATGGCTCAATGGCACATATATATGCAACACCCCGACTTCCTAGCATCCACACATGCCTTGAATGATCTTGGATGGTGTTTATATAGCCTCGGGAGCCTTCTATGACTCTTCATATGTCCTCCATGTCTCTTCACATGCCCTCCTTGTCTCTTCACTTGCCTTGTGACTTTGTCTCTTCATTGGAGTGGCTTTTGGTGGTCCAATGCCTCCTTTTGGATAAGGTTGCACCTTCAACTTTGTAGTTTGACTTTCCTAAGGTTTAAAAGCCTTCAAATGAACCCTTCAAATGAGGTTATTTTATGAAAAACAAAACTTGAGCTTGCCCTAGAAATGCATATCTTTTAACACTCCCCCTCAAGCTCAAGTTTCTTTTGCATTTGAAGTTGGTTCCTTGAGTTGTATGGCTTGCTTCAGCTTGGCAAGCTTTCCAGCATCCAAGAACTTTGTTAGTAGATCAGCTACCTAGTCCCTTGTACTTACATGATGAATATCCACTTCCTTTTCAAGCACCTTCTCCCTTATGAAATGATAGTGGACTTCGATGTGTTTGCTCCTTGCATGAAACATAGGATTGTTTGCAAGATATATGCTTGATATATTATCTCCAAACAAAGGAATTGATCCAACCTGCACATTCAAGTCTTTCATTATCTTTTTCATCCACATTATCTCACATGTAGCTTGGGCCAAGGCTCTATATTCAGCTTCGGTTGAAGATAAAGCAACCGTGGGTTGCTTCTTTGAACTCCATGATACACAATTGTTTCCTAGCATGATCACATAACCTGTGGTGCTTCTTCTATCATCTTTGGAGCCCGCCCAATTAGCATCTACATATCCTTTGAGCTCTAATGATCCTCCGTAAGCATAGAAAAGTCCTTGATTTATTGTACCTTTGATGTACCTGAATATCCTCTTTGCTGCATTCAAATGATCATTAGTAGGAGCATGCATGTATTGAGAAAGAACTCCTACACTAAATGCCAAATCAGGTCTAGTTATGGTTCCATATATAAGTGAGCCTATTAGGCTCCTATAGGTATGAATGTCCTCAAGTTCTTCTCCTTGGGTGGAGCTAAGTTTGGTGTTTACATCCATTGGTTGCTTTAGTGGTTTGCATCCACTCATTCCAAACCTATACAATACATCCAGCAAATATTTTCTTTGCATCAAGTAGAGACCATCATTTTTGTACATAACCTCAATGCCCAAGAAGTATTTGAGGATTCCAAGATCTGAAATCTTGAATTCCTTCCCAAGTTTTGCCTTAGTTTCTTTGATACCTGCATCATTATCACCTCTTATGATAAGATCATCAACATATATGCATATGTATATAGATTCTCCATCAACCCTTTTGATGTAGAGTGAGGGATCTGAATCACTTGCAACATAACCACACTTCATTAGGTACTCAACCAATCTCTGATTCCATGCTCTAGGTGCTTGCTTGAGTCCATACAAAGCCTTCTTTAGTTTACATACAAAATCATGCTTCTTTTCATCTTCATAACCTATGGGTTGATACATATAAACCATTTCTTCCAAATTTCCATTAAGAAAAGCATTTTTAATGTCCAATTGAAACATTCTCCATCTTTTAGAAGTAGCCACTAAAATCAAAGTCCTAATTGTATTCTTATTTACAACAGGACTAAACATTTCTTCATAATCAAGCCCATATGTTTGTGTGTAGCCCTTAGCTACTAACCTTGCTTTGTACCTTGCTAAATATCCATCTGAAATCCTTTTGACTTTGTACACCCATTTGTTTGTGACTACCTTCATGCCTTCTTCTCTAGGTACCAATTCCCAAGTTTGGTTTTCCTTGAGAGCTTGAATCTCCTCATCCATAGCATCTCTCCATTCCTTGTGTTGGCTAGCTTCCTCATAGCTTGACGGTTCCTTATCTTTGATAACCTGTGTCATATAAGTAGAATGCTTTGCAATAAAGCTATCATAAGTGAGCTTTTGAATAGGATGTTTTAGCCTTTCAGACCTCCTTTCACTACCTGTTATTGGATATTTCTTCAATCTCCATTTCTTTTGCACTTCAGGAGTTACAACTTCTTCAAATTCATCTTCATCTTCACTTGAATGAAAATCTTTTACCAAGTTACCTCCATTACCTCTATTGTGGCTACATTCTGATGTATGCTCTAACTCCTTTTGCTTTCCCTTCCATGATGATGAACTTTGTGAAGGACTTTGCATACTTGGTTCACTCAATGTAGTGCTAACTTGCACTTGCTCTTCATGTACTTGATCTGCATGTACAAAGTCTTCTTCCTGAAAATCATTCACACCTCCATACCAAGGTTTTAACTCATCAAACACAACATCCCTTGACACTCTAAGATTTTTAGTGACCGGATTATAACACCTGTATGCCTTTTTCTCATTTGAGTAGCCAACAAAAATACATTTTTCAGCCCTAGCATCAAGTTTACCTTCTCTAACTTCTTGTGGGACATGAACATAGCACATGCAACCAAAAATCCTTAAATGAGACAAATCTGGTTTCCTTTGATAGTATACCTCATCTGGAGTAAGATCATGAACTCCTGAAGTTGGTATCCTGTTCATAATATATGTTGCTGTGGTTGCTTCATCAGCCCAATATGAGAAAGGTACATTCATCTCATTCAACATGCATCTAGCTACCTCTGCAATTTGTCTATTCTTTCTTTCTGAAATACCATTTTGTTGAGGGGTATACCTGCATGTGCATTGCCTCCTTATGCCTTCATCTTCTAAGAACCTTGTGAACTCACTCGAGAAATATTCTCCCCCTCCATCTGACCTTAGGGTTTTAATCCTATGACCTGTTTCATTCTCAACAAGTGCCTTGTATTTTTTGAATACTTCAAACACATCTGATTTTTACTTGATGACATACAACCAAATTTTCCTTGAACAATCATCAATAAAGGTAACAAAGTACCTATTAACTCCATGTGAAGGTTCTCTTGAAGGTCCCCATACATCTGTATGCACTAAATCCAAAACCCTTGGAGAAACATACTTGCTTGACTTGAAAGGCAACCTAGTTTGCTTCCCAAATTGACAAGCTTCACATACCTCATGAAGATGTGATGTTGAGAAGTTTGGAAGCCCTTTGACCAATGCACTTTTCTCAATGTTCTTTAGCTTTTCAATGTTTACATGTCCTATCCTTTTATGCCACAAATCCAAATCTGCAATTCTTTTATTTCCTGAAGTGATGAGCATTACCTTGTTGGGGTTTTGCTTGATATTGAGAGTAAACATCCTTCCATGCTTCTCTCCTTTTGCCACAAGCTGAAATCCATTCTTTGGATCCTCTATGAAGCAACCTTTCCTATTGAACTTCACTTGGTATCCTTTATCTACCATTTTACCAACAGAAATGAGAATCTTTGTAATAGTAGGGACATATAATACCTCCGATAGTGACTTGCTCTTCTTGCCATCCTCAAATTTGACATCTCCAATGTGTTTGATCTCATGCTCGGTATTGTCACCTGTCTCTACACATCCTCTTTGCTTTAGAGCCTGTAAATTGCAAAACATGTCCTCCCTACAAGACATATGATTGCTACAACCACTATCTATGTACCAAGTATCATCCTTCTCATGTTTAATATCCCCATATGCATGACTCATGGCAAGAACTTGATCACTAGACTCATTTGAAGCATAGTTACCTTGAGCATTGTTCCTCCTTTGGTAGCATTCATTTGCCCAATTTCCTAGCTTCCCACAAATGAAGCATCTATTGCCTCTTGATCCTCTTCCTCTTCCTCTATTGTTCTTGCCTCTACCTCTTCCATTTGAAGATGAGCCTTCATTTGAGTCTTCTTGGTTGTCACTTTGCTTAGTTTGGCTTTGCCTTCCTCTTCCTCTACCTCTTGATGCTTTGCCTATTCCTCTACCTGCATATAACATTTGACCTTGGGCACCTTTGCCCTTGCTTCCACGTTGCAATATTTCTTCATTAACCATTAAAGTGTTCAATTGATCAAAATCAGGCATGTTTTCCCTAGCATACAATGAGGATATGAAGTTCCTCCACTTGTCATCATCTTTAAGACCATTAAGTATGAATGCAACCATGTCATCATCATCAATTGAATGTCCTATGGCTGCCAAGAATCTCTAATACCTTTGGCTTTAATTATGTAATCATGTATGGCTTGGTTACCTCCTTTCTTCGAGTTGTTGAGTTCATTTTTGAGTTGTACCTTCTTTGCCTTTGTGTTTGTGGTGAACATCTTCTCCAAATATTCCCACATCTCCTTGGCCGTTTCCATGCTTTGAATGTGACCTATCATTGTGTTGCTTACATGCTGAGATATCATAAACATAACCCTTCTATTTCTTACCTCTCATTCTCTAATTACTCTCCTTTCTTGGTCGGTAGGGTTAGTTGGATCCGCAACAATTGGTTTGACATCACCTCCATTGATTATGCCTCCTAGGTCCTTGCTCATGATGAAGTTTGTCATCCTAAACTTCCAAGGTTGAAAGTTGTCTTTGTCCAACTTCTCAATCTGGTTGGATACCTCTCCCATCTTCTTGAGTCACCTGAAATTCAAATATGGTGTGGGATTACCTCCTTTGTTGAAAGTGAAGTCCCTTTGTGTGATGAAGATGAAGCTCCCCCTTGGTTCCAAGTTTGCAACCTCCTTCAAGCTTTAAAAAGGCTTCAATGGTTGTTTCCTTGGCTTAGCCTCCTTCTTTGTACTCTCCTTGATGTCCACAAGGAGCTCTGATACCACTGTTGGAAGATTTCTCCTCCAAATGCACAACAAGAAGCTTGGACCCTTCCCAAGACCTATCTGCCCTCAGACCAATACTCACTAAAACAAGTATATCTCCCAATTTCCGAACCCAATTCAAAAACCCTTTTAGCCACGGAAAATAGACAATAAGCGCTTTTCAATGAGCTATTATTCACTGGATTTAGACACCTGTAGAGCTGTCAATTGAGTCACAGAAGACAACCCAGTTTTCCTAGCAGATTTCTGGACAGAACAGCAGACAAAGAAATAGCAATATCTCACAGTACAAGAAGAGTTTTGCCAAAATTCTTGTTGGAATATAAGCATTCCAGCAAGTACAAGAACTCTCAGAATGGAGCTTCCTACAAAGAGAAAATGAAGTCCTAACAGGCTACTACAGAAATGGAGCACCCTTTGGAAAGGGTAGGAGAGATATACAAGAGAATAAGAGCATCTATGAGAGCATATGGCTCAATGAAACATATATATGCAGCACCTCGACTTCCTAGCATCCACACACAGCTTGAATGATCTTGGATGGTGTTTATATAGCCTTGGGAGCCTTCTATGACTCTTCATATGTCCTCCATGTCTCTTCACATGCCCTCCGTGTCTCTTCACTTGCCTTGTGACTTTGTCTCTTCATTGGAGTGGCTTTTGGTGGTCCAATGCCTCCTTTTGGATAAGGTTGCACCTTCAACTTTGTACTTTGACTTCGTAAGGTTCAAAAACCTTCAAATGAAGTTATTTTATGAAAAACAAAACTTGAGCTTGCCCTAGAAATGCATATATTTTAACAAACCTTTTCCCTATACATTGGCACTTTTTACTCTAGTGTTGGCTAGAAGATTTTCCCCATGTTACCACATACATGATTCACTCATATGTGGTGGTACTTTGTACTTAAGGATATTATTCAACTCTTACTTCAGTTCTATTCATCATCAATAGAGAGAGCTATTCCAACCATCCATCTTCTCCACGTGTCTTGCTTTGTTTGTGCTCCTTGTGTGTGCTTTTCTTATGTCTCTCACACTTCTAAACACACCGAACAGAATATATTACCAAGCGAATGTACAAAAATAAGTGACATGTTAGGGTTATAGGCATATATACAATCTGGGGGGAAAAACTTCTAAAGAGGGAAAAAAATGCCCTAGTGATCTTAAGTGTGAACACATACATCATTTCCAAAATATGTCAAAAAATCTCCTCTAAGAGTGATGTGGTGAATGAGGAGCTAGCAATCATGTATAAGG
The DNA here is from genome assembly GCA_020310875.1 of Ceratopteris richardii. Classification (NCBI taxonomy): domain Eukaryota; kingdom Viridiplantae; phylum Streptophyta; class Polypodiopsida; order Polypodiales; family Pteridaceae; genus Ceratopteris; species Ceratopteris richardii. The sequence continues at coordinate 173,639,119 of CM035423.1, read as the reverse complement.
AAGTGCCAAGCTATGTGGAAAGAGATGAATCCACAAAAGTAAGTGTAATAAAGTAAGTCTATGAACTAAGGGTCCGATCGGTTCACATAGATTTGAAATCGGATACCGTTTGGTCACTCATGTGTATGGCCAAAGATCTCAAGACTAGACTTAAGTATAAGAGAGTAATCCACTTAGCCTAGTGGTTAAATCTCAAGGTTGTGAAGGAGGAGGTCTTGGGTTCAACCCCCATGGGGAGCATGGGGAGAGCGTTTTGCCTAAGGAGCTCTAGAGCCTTCTAACTCAAGTTAACGTGAGTTAACTTAAGACTAGATAGACTTAACTCGAGTGGCGAGTATACTAACCACTAGTGGACTCTAGTGGAAGGTACTAAAGGAGTGGTCGAGATCACTCCAACCACTAGTAGACTCTAATGGAAGACATTAAAGGAGTGGATGAGACTGCACATGCAGTTGAGGACTCTAGTTACATTTGTGGTCCTCGTTGATTCGATGAGCTATATATATAGGCATAAGGATGGGAGGAGATTCATCTCTATAGCACGTGGTGGTCGTAATTTCTTAGTTTCTTGCATTTTTCTATCGGAGTTTGCAAAGAAAAGGACTCGCACGTTTCTCGAATCTGAATAGGGAGCTAAAAGAAATCTTCACTTCAGAAACACATCGGGAAAAAAAATGGTCACATGAAGAAACTAATTTCCTTCCAAATCATAAAGGAAGAGAGTAATCCTAAGATGATCTCCATTGAAGTTGGCATGAGGAAGATAATTAAATCTCATCAAGGTCACCACAGAAGCTCAACCTTGAGCTCTAATACCAATGCAAGAAACTAAGAAATTACGACCACCACCTGCTAGCGAGATGACTCTCTAGAAGCCCCAAACCACTAGAAGTGGTACTTAAAGTCCAATAGTTGATATCCCCTGGAGGTGTATCAAAAATTATTAGCTAGCACTCATGTATAAGGAAGTGCCAAGCTATGCGGAATCAATCCACAAAAGGAAGTAAGCCCAAAGCTTTGCGGAAAACTTCAAACTTCTCCCTAGGCAGAGCCTTTATGAAAAGGTCTGCAATATTCTCTTGTGTGGTCACATATGCTAAACTGATCTCTCCAGTAGAGAACCTGACATAATGATAGTGCATCTCAATGTGCTTAGTGTGAGCATGGAACACAAGGTTCCTCGCAAATGCCAATGCACTCTGATTGTTAGTGAAGATGGTGGTGGCAGAAGATTGACCAATATCCAAATCAACCATAAGGCCTCTGAGCCACACACACTTAATAATCGCTATGAAAGCTGCCCTATACTCAGCCTCACAACTGGGAGTGGCCACAATAGGCTGCTTCTTGCTCAACCAAGATATGCATGAGCTACCAAGCATAAAGCAAAAACCCACTGGTGGACACATGAGTGTTAGAGCAACCAGCCCATTTAGAGTTAAAAAAAGCATTTGTGCCATCAAATTTCAAGATCTCAAAATGGTCTTTGCCTTGCAAGTTATAGGTCCTCCTTGGAACACTGGCACTAGACCCTGATCCACCATACATGCTTGAGACCTTTGATGCCATGATGGTAGAGAACTGAATAGAATGATAATGGAGCTAGAAGAGTCCAAACACCACCAAGGCTCAAAGAAGCATGACCAACTGTCAGATTCTAGAAGATAATTCAATAGTCTTTCTAGAAAAATGGATTAATGAACAGTAATGACCAATCAAAAGGATTATGTGAGAATAAATGTACTCACACCAATAAGTTTATCAAGGAGTAAATCGACCATTATATAGTTGACAAAACCAAAAAGGTGGAAAAATTTTATAAGAGTATCCTCTGCAAAATGAGCATATGAACAATCTCAAAATCTCATAAAATTGCAAGTATTGACATGTTTACCTACATAGTGAATCAGAAACTCCAGTGCATATAATCAATTACCCAAAAGAAGCCAACTAGGCTCATCGAGCACCTATGAACAACTATCATACATCTCCTATGGTGAGGTTGGGTAAATCTTCCACCTACATCACCAAAGAGACCCCGACATCTAGGTGTCTCCTAGTTAAGAAAACCTCATCATGACCCTCTTTATCAAACATAAAAGGCTTTATGCAAAAACATAACCACTATATCAAGGACCACATGGACGTACAGAAGCATATATAGTGTGTATGTGCTCAATATATGTAGTAAAATGGCACTAAAAGTCTGAATTTACTGCCCAAACATTGGCCAATAATGCCTCCATGTGTCTATCAACTCTATTCTTTAGGCTTAAAAGCCTGCATGGACTTGCGATGGTTGCTCCCACCACAACTAAACCTTTCAAGAAACCTATAGATTAACGAGTGTGGATGAAAACACATGCCCAAAAGGTGAACATTCATTGTCAAAGAAGTACAAAGAACACTCTTCTTGATGTTCTTGGACCTTTGTGAAGAGAACTATGCACAAAAGTACTCCAAGTTGGCTCTAAAAATCACCCCAAAAATGCTTAAAAAATAGGCTTTGGAAGCAAAGAATGAAGCTTTGAGGGCCCAAAACTTGTTGAAGATAATGTGAACCTTAGTCTTTCCCCTTCTTCAAGCACCACAAGAGTGTAGCTTAGTGGTAAGAGATTTCCACGATTAAGCAAGCTCTAGGGGTAACAATACTGGGATGGGTGACCTCTCGAGAAGTACCGAGAACCTTTGTATTCCTTGGTTGTTGAGGTCATCCCTTACACGCAGCCAACAGCACCAATGGTGACTTCGGTGACTCGAATGACAAGGTATGCCAAGATCTATGCCTTGGTTGTTGCCATAGTCACAAGCCTTGGGTGCATGGGTAGGTGGTGCATTGTCCTTCTCAAGAGCTCCATGATGATATGTTGTATATTATTGAACAATGTATTGTTAAAGTGTTATATTATTAATGTGTTAATATGTTTTTGATGTTTCTGATATAGCAGCTGAAGGTTCGTGAGGAGCGTGCAAGGCATGAAAGGGCGGACATCAATAATCCGAATCATTATTATTTAGCTTGTAAATAAACCTGCGTAGAAGGTTCTATTGTTAGAAAAGTAATGGATAGAATAAGGGTCGTTGTAGACCGCAGTTTCTATTATTCAAAGTAATGGCTTTCTGTAAAAGTTACCAACTTTTAGTTTCACGCCTGCTTTTCGAAGCCGCCCTCATGTAACCACTATTTTCGACGTAATCAAAAGTCCTATAAATACATGCACTCTGTGGACTGTCGAAACAGAGTGCATGGGGGGAGATTGCACCCAATCTGCGTACTTTCTCGTCTCTTGTTGCGTTTATTCTTGGGTGTGTTTTTCTGCGTTCGTAACCTCTGTTTGAGCATGAGCAAGATCCTGACAACAGTGGTATCAGAGCTCTGCACGCGTCAATACAGAGGGTTCTGTTCTCTGTTCGCGATTCTGAATTCCATCTCCATCTCCATCTCCATCTCCATCTCCGTCTTCGGTTTCGGTTTCTATCTTCGTCTTCGGTTTCGGTTTCTGTTTCTATTTCTGTTTTTGATTCTGATCCAGAACCTACATTTTCACCTACGTTTTCACCTACGTTGGCAACATTGGCACCCAAGGCTCCCTTGGCGACCGTTGGCTACGCGCGAGGCAATTTTAATTTCTGAGTGGTAATAGAGAGGTTTAGAGTCCCTAAGGTAGGAGGATTTGAACCCACAACCTCCTACTTTTAAGGGAAGTACTTTGACCACTCCACCATCTCTTGGAGTTGTACTCAAGTTCTCTCTCTTTATTACTTGTGGAAGGCGCGCGCGTCGATTTCAAGATTGGACCCAAGAAAGAATCAAGTGTATCTCTCACTCCGTAGGTCGGATTGAGGCGTGTAATATACCGTTGGAAAGCTCTCGGAACGAACTTTCCAATGAGCTAGCTTGGAAGTGTGAATTCCTTCAAGAATCCTTGAGTGGCACTTGATTGAGTGTTCAAGATACCAAGCAAGGTTGAGAACATGGGATCGAGACACCAAGGTTGCAAACAAGAAGGTTCAATACACCAAGGTTGAGAGCAAGGGTCCAAGAGCACCATGGAGGATTACAGTAATTCACCTCTACCTGCAGCAACACTTGGACAACAACTAGAGCTCTTGCGGCATGAGCTCAAGGAGCTCAGAACGAGATCCGACAACGTGATGAAATCCTCCAAAAGATGCAAGCTGAGGAAGACAACCTTACGAGAGTAGTAAAAGCTATTGTGTCTGCCCAATCTGATGTTACTCATTCAAAGATTGGTAATAGAAACTACCAGTTTCTACGATTTGATGGCCGAAAGGATGGGCCTTTAGTACTTTCTTGGTTGTCGCAGTTTGATGATTTTTATACCGATGAAATGTATGCTAAAAGTGAAAAAGTTAAATTTGCCACTAACTATTTAGTAGGTAAAGCACAACTCTGGTGGAATGTCCTGCGGCACAGTACGGAGCGTCCAACAACTTGGAAGGCTTTTCAAGAAAACGTGAAGGATTCATTTCTTCCTCCTCAATACCATTTGCATGTTCGACGTGCATGGACGACCCTTACATGGAAGGAGGGTGATACGGTTACTACCTACACAGAGCGGTTCTGGCAAAATTTACTACTTGTACGAATGCTTGAAGATGTATCAGAGGATATCTTGCAGCAGAAATACAAAGATGGTTTGGAAGTGGGTATCCAAGCTAAGCTTCACACCCTACGACCTACAACCCTCAACGAGGCTATATCTTTTGCTTATGATGCAGAAAAAGAATTCCAATCCATAACCAAGTCACTCCGTCTACAACAACCACGTCCACGACCATTTCCTGTTAAACCTTCATTTCCTATGAAGCGTAATTTTAATGCCCCATCTTACCCTAGTTTTCCTCGACCTCTACAATCCAATTACTCAACTTCACCCGTTGCTTCATCTCTCCAACCAACCAAACCACCTACCCTTCAAACTTCAGCAGTGAATGCTCAACAGAAGCGACCATGAATCACTTGCTGGAATTGTGGTAAACCTGGACATACAAAAATAAGGTGCATATTGCAATCTCTTCATATGAAACAGGCTACAGCTCGATTGCATAACATGGAGGTCTATAATGAAGAAATTCCTCCTGTTTGGATAGAGGAATCACTGGAGAAGGATTTAAGTACCTTGGGTAACGATATCTCTCTACACTCTCTTCTTTGCATGCAGGGTACAATAAATAACAAACTAGTTAAAATTCTACATGACGATGGTAGTTCACATGACTTCATTTCACATTTATTAGTACAAGAACTTAAATTACAAACGTTTCCTTCTTTGTATAAAGTGAAAGCTGCATTTCAAGGTAGTCGTTATAATGTAACACGAGAAGTGCAAGATGTTACGATTAGCATAGACCCTTATGTTGATTCACGAACATTTTTAATTGCACCTTTGCAATCTTATGATGTTATACTAGGTATGCCTTTTCATCACCATTATAACCCATGTATTGACTACCATACTCATACCTTTAAGTTTGTTTTCAAAGGTCAAATCATTACTTTGTCTGCACGGCATGATTTCCAGCCATTTCCATTGATTAGTCACACTCAAGCAAAGCGTGCATTTAGGAAAGGATTCAACTCATGCATTGTTTTTGTCAATGTCACCAATGATTATACTCATACACTTTCAGATGCATATAAACCTTTCATGAGTACTTATAAGGATTGTTTTATGTCTGAATATCCCTCTGAACTACCACCATCTCGAGTATCCTTTGACCATAGCATAGACTTAGTCCCTGGTAGTTCTCCTCCTCATAAAGCACCTTATAGACATGGCCCACTACATCAAAAGGAAATAGAAAATCAAGTAAAAGACCTACTACAAAAAGGACTTATAAGGCCTAGTTCTTCCCCATTTGGAGCACCAGTTCTCTTAGTAGAGAAGAAGAATAAAACTTATCGAATGTGCATTGATTATAGAGCCCTTAACAAGATCACGATCAAGAATAGATACCCTATTCCTCGAATAGATGATCTCTTAGATAAGTTACGAGGAGCTCGTGTCTTTAGTAAAATTGATCTTAAATCGGGTTACCATCAGATTCGTATGACACAAAGTGATATTTTTAAGACTGCATTTAGAACTCAAAATGGCCATTATGAATTTATGGTAATGCCCTTTGGACTTACTAATGCCCCTGCTACATTTGCGCAAATGATGAACAATATTTTTCTTGATTACCAAGCTTTTGTTCTTGTATTCTTTGATGACATACTTGTTTACAGTAAGAATGATAGTGAACATGAAAAGCATCTTGAAACAGTTTTTCATTTGTTGCGAGAAAACACATTTTATGCTAATCCAGAAAAGAGTTATTTCTTTCAGCGTAAGCTAGAATATTTAGGACATATTATTTCAAGTGAAGGTGTGCATGTGGATTCGAAAAAGATTAGAGTTATCATAGAATGGCCTACACCACAATCAGTCAATGATGTTCGTTCTTTTCTTGGGTTGGCTAGTTTCTATAGGAAGTTTGTTCGAAATTTTTCTTATTTAGCATTGCCTCTTACTTTGTTGTTGAAAAAGAAAATAAAATTTGCATGGGGATTTACCCAACAACAGTCCTTTGACAAACTTAAACATGCACTTTCACATGCACCTGTTTTACAATTACCTGATTTCTCACAACCCTTTCATGTTGTTACTGATGCTAGCGGTTCAGGAATAGGTGTTGTTCTGATGCAAAATGACAATCCCATTGCATTTGAGAGTAGAAAGCTTAAACCCTCAGAACAGAATTATAGTACGTATGATAAAGAACTGTTAGCAGTTGTGCATGCTTTGCGAATTTGGAAACACTATCTTATGGGCTCTGAAGTATTAATCAAAACCGATCAACACGCTATTAAGCATTTATTAAGTCAGCCCTTAATCTCTGATAGGCATCTTAAATGGGCATCCTTCATTCAAAATTTCCAACCCATGATACAATATCAGCCAGGTAAAGCTAATGTCGTAGCTGATGCTCTTAGCCTTTTTCCTTCAAATTCCGTTGTTTTGAATAATATTTCTGCCATTCAAATTCATTCTTTTCAAGACATGGTTTCCACTTATGCATATGATTTGTATTTTTCACGTGCATGGCATGACTCCAATAATGGTGCATCTTTATCTGATGAACATTATACATTTCATAATGGTTTTCTTTATTTTCAACATAGATTGTGCATAACCCAAGCTTTTAAAGATTTTGTCATTAAAGAAATGCATGAACCATCTTACATGGGTCATAGAGGCATACAGAGCACTATTTCTGCTTGCAAAGATTTCTTCTTTTGGCCACACATGGAAAAAGACATTGCACATTATGTTTCTCAATGCATTGTATGTCAGCGTGTCATACATCATCATGGTAAACCATTTGGATTATTAATGCCACTTCCTATTCCAAATGAACCATGGGAACAAATCTCTATGGATTTTATCACAGGTCTTCCTATCACTTCATCACATAATGATATGATTTGGACAATAGTTGATAGGTTTAGTAAATATGCATATTTCATTCCATGTAGAAAAACTTTGACTGAAGCTGCAAAATTATTCATTAAATGCATTTTTCCACATCATGGATTTCCTAAAGTAATGTTATCTGATCGTGATGTTAGGTTTTGTAATCATTTTTGGGTTGCCTTATTTCAACATTTTGGTTCTAAAATAGATTTTAGCTCTGCATTTCATCCTGAAAGTAATGGACAGAGTGAGGCTACAACTAGTACTATTCTTGATTTATTGCGTTGTTATTCATTAGATAATCCTAATAACTGGGATGACAAGTTGCCATTGCTTCAATTTGCTTACAATAACACTTCACACACCACTACTGGTCGTGCACCTTTTGAAATAGTTTTTGGTAAAAAGCTTCCCACTCCCATGTCCCTCACCCAAACCGACATTCTGATGGCTGATTCTATTGCTCAAGATCACGTTTCTATACTTCATGATGTTCACGAGCACATTAGGAAAAGTCAAGAGCGATATACATGTATTATCAATACTAAACGATTAGCCAAAGAATTCAAGGAAAATGATTTTGTATGGTTGCGCATAATTAAAAGACGTCTCAAAAATATTTTGCAGCATCCTAAAATTAAACTTGCACCACGCTATTATGGACCGTTTCGCATTATAGAAAAAATTAATGATAATTCATTTCGATTAGATATTCCATCCCATTGGACTATACATAATTCTTTTCAAATTAGCTTACTTAAACCCTTTAAAGGAACTTTACCACTTGCTCCACTTCTTGATGATCCTCCTTTAATTGAAGAACAATCTGAAATCTTAGTTCCTGAGAAAATCATTGATCATGATGTCACTACTACATGCACAGGTACTCAATATCATCGATATTTGGTTAAGTACAAAAATCACTCTATTGAACAATGTCAATGGATACATAAAACACAATTAACACCTCATTATGACCACTTAATTTCTGCATATCATACACAAACACATTAATGTAACAGCTCCATGAACATTTCCATGCATGTATTTTTACATGGCACATGCCTATTTTCTTTATTCAGTGATGAAACATGTGACTGGCCATCCATGTTTATTATTTTTTCAACTGAGGTCAGTTGCTTGTTCAACTGAGGGGCATGTTATACCTTATGGAAAATGTTGAACAATGCATTGTTGGATTGAAATATGGAATAGCCAATGCATTGTTGGATTGAAATATGGAATAGCCAATGCATTGTTGGATTGAAATATGGAATAGCCAATGCATTGTTGGATTGAAATATGGAATAGCCAATCCATTGTTGGATTGTAACAGTAACATGGAATATGTTGAACAATGCATTGTTATTGTTAGAGTGTTAACTTATTTTATCAACTGAGGTCAGTTGCTTGTCAACTGAGAGGCATGTTGTATATTATTGAACAATGTATTGTTAAAGTGTTATATTATTAATGTATTAATATGTTTTTGATGTTTCTGATATAGCAGCTGAAGGTTCGTGAGGAGCGTGCAAGGCGTGAAAGGGCGGACATCAATAATCCGAATAATTATTATTTAGCTTGTAAATAAACCTGCGTAGAAGGTTCTATTGTTAGAAAAGTAATGGATAGAATAAGGGTCGTTGTAGACCGCAGTTTCTATTATTCAAAGTAATGGCTTTCTGTAAAAGTTACCAACTTTTAGTTTCACGCCTGCTTTTCGAAGCCGCCCTCATGTAACCACTATTTTCGACGTAATCAAAAGTCCTATAAATACATGCACTCTGTGGACTGTCGAAACAGAGTGCATGGGGGGAGATTGCACCCAATCTGCGTACTTTCTCGTCTCTTGTTGCGTTTATTCTTGGGTGTGTTTTTCTGCGTTCGTAACCTCTGTTTGAGCGTGAGCAAGATCCTGACAACATGATATCTTGAATATGAAAAAAAACATAGTACACAGGGAGCATGACTATAGACTTCTTAGGTGTTACAAATGTGGTCGAACTTACAGATTGTGGCTGACTAGGCCACTATATGTTTTATTAATGAACATATACAAAAGTGTCGAGTGGCCATTTGGCCTTCCACATGGGCACTAACGATAACCTATAAAGCCTTCTTATACCTTGCATTTAGTACTAGAGTTTTTTGCATCTTTTCTTCTAGTGTTTATTTTCAAGATCTTGTACACCATTAAGGCTACTATTGAGATAGATTCTCGATAGAAAGGCCTCTTCCATTCTCACACTCCCTCATAAATATGCAAGACAATAGTGATGCCACCTTAAATGGACAACACTTTCACAAATGGCAAGTTAAGATGCAAAACTCATATATAAAGGTCGACACCCCTCCAATCAGAATCTCGAGATCGCACAAAAATTGGTCAACATACTTGGGGCAATTAGGAGTTCAAAACAACTTCAATTTGTGGTGTCAAAATTTTGATATGAGCTCGTTTTGGACTCAAAGACACTATTGTAGTGATTGTGAAATAAAATTTCCCCTTTTGTGCTAAACATTAATACAGGTTTTGGTTTACCAATACAAGTGCCATGAAGTTTGCTACAAGTTTAGTAGAGCTCAACAAGGTGTTTTTGCTCAACTTTTTGAGATACATTCATTTTTCTACATCAAGTTATTAAGTCACTAGTGATGGCTGAAAGTAGTGATGTATTATGTATCTTGGTTGTTGAGGATAAGTTGGATGATAGTAATTGCTAGTTGTGGGCATATATGATGCATCATGTATTGGTAGCAAAAGGGTCGAGGAATATTCTTGAGGTGTTGAAAACTATCCTACCTGACATGTATGAATAGATTAGGACTGCCAAGGCACTTTTTTCCCTCTTTAGGAGGTTTTTTTCACCCTGCTTGTATATATGGATATAACCTTGACAGGTCACTAATCTTTGTACACTCTAGAGGCAATACATTCAATATTATGTGTTGTGCTCCAAGCTTCTTCTTCTTCCTTGTGTTGTTCATGTGCTTCTGCAAGTGGTATCAGAACAAGTCGCCGTTCATCTAAGGCATCAATGACACCCCTCCGGTCATAGTCTCAAAATCACACAAAATTTGGTAAGCATACTCAAGTTGAATAGGAGATCAAAACAGCTTTGCTCTATCATGTTGAAATCATGATCTCAGCTCGTTTCGGCCGCCAAATGCACTATTATAGTGCTTGTGTAGGTAATTTTGTTTTTTTATGCCAAAGATATATACAGGTTTTGGTTCGCTAGTATAAGCATCTTGAAGTTTGTTACAAGTTTAGCAGAACTTGATAAGGTAGTTCTGTTGAGCTTTTTGAGATATAGTCATTGTTCTGCATCATGATATTTTAGTCATTGGCCATGGCTAAAAGCAATGATATATTCCATATGTTGGCTATTGAGGATAAGTCGGATGGTACCAATTACCCATTATGCGCTTATATGATGTGTCATGTATTAGTTGCAAAAGGATAGTGGAATCTTGTGTAGGGTGTTGAAAAACATCCTATTACACTTGCAAACACAATTGCTAAAGGTGATGTAGATGGCATTGAAGATCGCAATATTCTTCATATTCCTTTTCGTGTTGCAGTTCTTGCTGCACCTACTGTAGAGCAAATTCGTTGGGATGGCAGAGATGCTCAAGCACATGCATTAATAGCCTTGTTTGTAGAACGTGCCATTATTCCTCACATTCACTCTTTAAGAATAGCTAAGGATACTTTGGATACACTTACCACTTTATACCAGACAAGGAATGAGGCTCGTGTTGCTTACCTCTGAAAACAGTTGGAGAGTGATCACATGAATGAAGGTGATTCCATAGACAATTTTCTGATAAAGATCAAAGATTTGAAACAACAATTGATTTCTACTGATGAAGTCTTGCCTGACAGTTCACTTTTGCAAACTATTCTGAATGGTCTTCCCGATTCATATCAAAGCTTTCCTTCTACTTTTCATTTGATGATGAAAGGAAATCCAAATGCCTTAACATTTGAGGAGTTAATCTCTATTATATTGCAAGAAGAACATATCCATTATGCATGTTGCAAATCAAGCTTTCCTGGCTAGTCAGAAGGGCAAAGGTAAATGGAGCTCTTCTACTAGTAAGCATAAATCTACTAATTTTGCACAATCAAAGAAGGATGACAGAGACGAGAAGAAAACATAAAAGTAGAAATTGTTTTGCAAATATTGTAAAGCAAATGATCATGTCATAAAGAGTTGTCCGAAACTAGCTGCTAAAGAGGAAAGGAAGAAAGAGGCTGGAATGGTTGTTGCAGAGGCCTCTACACCCAAAACAAAGTCTGCTAATGTTGTGTAGAATGAAGAATGTGCATTTACTACTATTTATAGCTTTGAACCATCTTCACATGAATAGTGTATATCTGTAGTAGACTCAGATCTTTGGTACTTTGATAGTGGGGCAACCAGACATATTACCTTGCAACATAGTTTCTTCACTTCACTTGAGTCTGCCCCTATAGAGAATACTATCACATGCGCCAACAACTCCTCTTATCCTGTTATGGGAGTTGGTAAGATCATTTTGACTACTGTTGATGGTAGTTCTTTTACATTCTCAGATGCTTTATTTATGCCAGGGATCAAGAAGAATATGTTATCAGTTTCAGCTTTAGCCAAGATTGGCTTGGTTGTGAAATTTGTTGATGATAGATGTACAGTTCATGAGCTGTCAAATGACGATGTAATTATTGCTTCTGGCATTTTATGTCGTGGGCTGTATAAGCTCATAGACTATGAAAAATCTATGAATGATTTAGCATGTGTAGTACATGGTTCTTAGGCTTTGTTAGATGCAAAGCTTTGGCATGCATGCTTTGGTCATTTGAATTTTGTTAGTTTGCTATGCTTGCAGAAATAATCCTCTCGAGCTACTCAGAAATTACAGCTTGTTCACAGTGATGTTTGTGGTCCTATGGAGACACCCTCTTTTGGGAACTATCTTTACTTTGTGACTTTCATCGATGATTTTTCTAGGCATGCATGGGTATATCCATTGAAAGAAAATTCCAAAGTGTTTATGTGCTTCAAACAATTTTTGGTTTTGGCTAAAAATATGTCAGCATGTAAAATGGGCACATTCCATTCTTATCGAGGGGGGGAATATATGTCTTTTGACTTTAATGCATTTTTGGTTGAACTTGGGATAAAACGTCAATGTATAGTGCCATATACACCTCAATAGAATGGATTTGTTGAACGGAAGAACAGGTCACTCATGGAAATGGCGAGGTGTATGGTCAAGTGTCAAGCTTTACCACATAGTTTCTTGCTTGAGGTTGTCATGTGTGCAACATATGGACTTAACAAGTGTCCCACTAAAGCATTGCATTCTATCACTCCATATGAGGCTTGGCATGGTTGCAAGCCATATGTTGCTCACATGCATGTTTTTGGTTGTCTGCATTAGTGCTTGAACAACAATGCAGGAAATCGGATGATAAAGTAGTGAAATGTATTTTTGTTGGGTACAATTCCGAAAGCAAAGGCTATGGTCTGTATCATCCATAGACTAAATGCATTTTGGTTAGCCATGATGTTGTTTTTGTGGAAGATGTTGTTCAGCCATTACTTTCGTGTACTAACGAGACATTAGTTAGCGCCAAAGACATGTATGACACTTTGTTGCCTCTTTTTATAGGTGGACAGTTAGTGCTCGTCCTAATGAGGCAACTTCACAACCTTTACACGTTTCATGTGATGATGCAGATCATTCCATTTTTTGTGTAGATTCTCATGATGCACTTGTTGATAAGAGAAATGATATTGGGGAGGTAAAAACAATGCCAAAATGGTTGGTGCAAACTTTGCATGACAGTAAATTAGATGCACCTCTATCATATCATACCGGTTCAGGCTCTTATAGTGCCTCTTTTGCATCAGATTGCTATGTTATGGCTTCCTCTAGTCTTTATGATGAGAATGAGCCAGTTTTGTTTTATGAAGCACAAAATTTTGAGAATTGGATGTTTGCTATGCAATCAGAATATGATGCTATCGTGAAAAATGATACTTGGTATTTATGTGACTTGCCTCTTGGCAAGAAGGCGATTGGCACTAAGTGGGTGTTGGAGTTAGACGTCTGCGGAAGCATGCAAACAACACAAGGAAGAAGAAGAAGCTTGGAGCACAACACACAATACTGAATGTAATACCACTAGAATGTACAAAGATAAGAAGCCCATTAGGGCAATAGGCGTATATACAAGTCGGGGAAAAAAAACCTCCTAAAGAGGGAAAAAAGTGCCCCGGTGATCCTAGAGTGTTCACACACATCACTACCTAAACATATCAACAAATCCCCCTTGGGAGTGCTGCAGTGAACAAGGAGCTTGCACTCATGTATAAGGAAGTGCCAAGCTATGTGGAAATCACTCCGCAAAAGGAAGTAAGCCCAAAGCTTTGTGGAAAGCTTTAAACTTCTCCAGCCTTCGTGAAAAGGTCTGCAATGTTCTCCTGCGTGGGCACGTCAATGTGCTTAGTGCCAGCATGGAACACAGGGTTCCTCACAACTTCCAATGCGCTCTGACTGTCAATGAAGATGGTGGTGGCAGAAGACTGACCAACACCCAAATCAGCCATAACCTCTCCCTGACATAATGATAATGCACGTCAATGTGCTTAGTGCGAGCATGGAACACAGGGTTCCTCACAACTTCCAATGCGCTCTGACTATCAATGAAGATCGTGGTGGCAGAAGACTGACCAACACCCAAATCAGCCATAAGGCATCTCAGCCACACACACTCAACAGTCGTTGTGAAACCTTCCCTATACTTGGCCTCTCAACTGGAAGTGACCACAGTAGGCTGCTTCTTGCTCAGCCAAGATATGCATGAGCTACCAAGCATGAAGCAAAAACCACTAGTGGACACATGAGTGTCATAGCAACCAGCCCAATCACTCTCAAGAAGAGCATGCAAATCTAGCAATAGTGATCCCCCCTTGGGATAAAACAATCCAAGTAATCGGATACCACTCAAGTAGCAAAAGATGCACTTAACCGCCTGCCAATGCTTGACTCCTGGGCAATGCATAAACCTGTTCATCTGTGAGACAACAAACTGAATATCTGGTTGAGTAATGCATAAGTAAATAAAGCATCCAACAGCCTGCTGATAGAGAACAACATCAAATGCATCTCCAACATCATGAAGACTCAATCGTAAACCTGTCTCCATAGGAGTGGCAATAGGCTTACAATCTTCAAGGCCAAAACGCTGCAATAATGTGTCAATATATTTCGTTTGAATCAAAGCCATTCCACCATCAACATGCATAAAATGACTGCACAAATAATGATGCAAATGCCCCAAATCAGACATCTCAAATGAGGCATGCAAATCAGCCTTAAAATTAGCAATATGTTGGTCATGAGGACTACTGAGCAGCATGTCATCGACATAAATCACAATGATCAGAAGTACATCAGCACGCTTAACATATAAGGTGCTCTCAGTTGGACTGTTCTCAAAACCATGTGCAATCAAATAGGCATGTATGTTTTCATACCAAGCATGTGGTGCTTGCTTTAAACCATATAATGCATTCTTTAACATGCACAACTGGTTTTCATGCCCTTTTTGCACAAAGTCACGTGGCTGAAAAAACATACACTTATTCATGCAAGTCACCATTCAGAAATGCAGTTTTAATGTCCAACTGATGTACATTCCAACCATGATGAGCTGCAAATGCACAGATGCTATGAAGAGTAGTCATATGGCATGTAGGTGCAAAGGTCTCATCAAAAGCAGTGCCTCTTTCTTGCGTATAACCCTTTGCAACAAGCCTAGCCTTATACCTATCAATTGTTCCATCAGGCTTACGCTTCAGCTTGTATACCCACTTTGTGTCAATGGCCTTCTTGCTAGGAGGCAAGTCACATAAAGACCAAGTACCATTCTTTATTATAGCATCATATTCAGATTGCATAACATCCATCCAATTTTTTGAATTTTGTGCTTCATCAAACGAAACAGGCTCATTCTCATCACAGAGACTAGATGCAGCCATAGCCTAGCAATCTGATGCAAAAGAGGCACTATGAGAGCCAGAACGAGTACAATATGATAGAGATGCATATAATTTGTTTTCACGCAAAGTCTGCACCAGCCATTTTGGCATAGTTTTTGCCTGCTTAATATCAACTCTCTCATCAAGAAGTGCATCATGTAAATTTGCATCAGAAATGGAATGATCTGCATCATCACATGAAATCTGCAAAGGTTGAGGAGTTGCCTCATTAGGACTAGCACTAGACTATCCACTTGTAAAAACACAATGAGTCTAATATGCATAAACAACCCATTAAGGAGGTTGAAGTGAGAAGAGTGGTTTTTGAGGATATTATTCCTCGAGTTAGCATGCATAAAAATGTTGCACATAGGGATGTTCAAGAAAATGTCCGATCAGATCAGTTTGCAAATGTTCCTGTTCAGCAATCATTGAGACACTCTACATGTGTCTCACATCCACCTGATATATATGTTCTAGGTTTGGATTTTGTTATGCTAACAGGTGTTGGTGAGTCTTCTTGCTACAAAGAGGCTATGCAAACAACGGATCATGTCAAGTGGGAGCGTGCCATGAAGCGTGAGTTGGATTCTATTCACAAGAATGGTACCTGGTATTTAGTACCTTTACCAAAGGGCAAGAAATCTTTACCATGTAAATGGGTATATCATATGAAATTCACATCAGATAGTGCTTCTCCAAAGTATAAAGCACGACTTGTTGCCAAGGGTTTTAAGCAACAACATGGTGTTGATTTTGAGGAAATCTTCTCTCTAGTGGTCAAGATGGCTACCCTATGCATGTTGCTTTGATTCATTCCAATGGATGACTTGATCTAGTCCAAATGGATGTGAAAATTGCTTTCTTGCATGGAGATCTTACATATGAGATCTATATGGAACAACCAAAGGGTTATGTAGTTCATGGCAAAGAAAGTCTAGTTTGTAAGCTCAAGAAGAGCTTATATGGACTTAAATAGTGCCCTAGACAATGGTACAAAAATTTTGATGCTTTTATAAAGTCTCAAGGCTATTCTCGAAGCAATGAGGATCATTGTCTCTACACAAAGAGATGCTCAGATGGAAGCTTAATATGCTTGATACTTTATGTCGATGATATGTTGATTGCTGGGAGGTCCTCTTATGAATTGTCAATTCTCCAAGAGAAGTTGAGTCAGACATTTGATATGAAGGATTTGGGGGATGCCAAACATATTCTTGGCATGTGTATTACTTGTGATAGGAGTAAAAGGTGCATATAATTGTCTCAAAGTGAGTACATATCCAAATTATTTCACATGTTCAATATGCAGGGTGGAAAGACATTGAGTACACCTTTACCCACATATGTGAACTTGAGTAAGGATGATTGCCCCGAATTAGATGAGGAAAAGGAATTCATGACCAAAATTCCTTATCAATCTACTGTTGGTGGTCTCATGTATGCTATGGTAGCTATGAGACAGGATATTGCATTTGTAGTGGGAGTTGTGAGCACATATATGTCTAATCCTAACAAGCAACATTGGGAATGAGTCAAGATGATTTTGAGATATCGGAGTGGCACTAAGGACATGTGTCTATGCTTAGGTAGAGGAAAAGCATCCATTATTGATTACACAAATTATGAATATGCTGGTTGCATAAACAATCATAAGTCTACATCAGGGTACATTTATCATTTTGTTGGAGGTGCTATCTCTTGAGATCTTGTCTTCAAGAATGTATAGCTATTTCCACTAAAAAAGCAGAGTATGTTGCAACAAGTGAGGCATGCAAGGAAGCATTGTGGCTTTATCGTCTTGATGGTGATATGGGTCTACCTCATCATGTACCTCGTTTGCTCAGTGATAGTCAGAGTGCCATTGCTTTGGCTAAGAATCTAGTCTATGATGCAAAGACCAAGCACATTGAGGTGAGGTATCACTTCATTAGAGATTGCTTAGCCACTGAGCGCATTATTCTTGAGAAGGTTCATACTCAAGATAATGCTGCAGACGCTTTGAATAAAGCTCTACCATATGATGGCTTTCGACACTGTTGTCACTTGATGGGGGTTACTTGATTCATGATCTTACACAGTCACTTGTATACTGTGTAACATGCCCATCAAGTGGGAGGTATAGTTTGTATACTTACACTTGGGTATTCTTATCATTCTTCACTTTTCTCCCATAGTTACTTTGGACATATTGGCCTTTAGTGGGATATTGTTACCATTAGTGTCCATGTGAAAGGCCAAATGGCCGCCATACACTTTTGTATATGTTCTTTAATAAAACATATAGTGACTTGGTCGGCCACAGACTATAAGTTCGATCGTATTTGTAACACCTAAGAAGTTTGTGCGTGCTCCTTGTATGCTGTGTTTTTCTGCATATTTTGTAGCCTTTGTGCGAAGTACCATGTGGAGTGCTAGGAGCTTGGTTTTCTCACTCTGAGGATATCATCATGGAGCTCTCGAGAAGGACAACACACTATGGTGCATTGCCATCGAAATACTTCATTACCATTGTGAATATAGAAACTTCTAATCCCATCTCTTATTCCCATCTATGTGAAGGTTAGCAGAGGGAAAATTAAAATAAAAGCTTATCCCAACTTGGTGAATACAATTCATAAAACATGTATTAAAGTTGAGTGAGTGTTTAGATACAACATGTATTCATATGAAAAGTTAGTCTCTTTTGAAATTCAAAAGAATAAGGAAGGAATCAATAGCTATAGGGATATCATATGCACATGAAATTTGACTTCATGTAACATGTCTAATATCTCTCTCTCTTTCTCTTGCTCACTTATTTCAAAAGGTCACCCAAATATGAGAGCACACATATGTTGTTTGGTTCATTTGTGCTCAAACATGGTAAAACTCGTACTTCTCTTCATCCACTTCTCTCTCTCTCTCTTTGCCTCACACTTTCTCTCGCTACCCATTGTGGCATCTAACAAAAAAACTATTCTTTGTGTGAGAAATTCCACAACAAGTTCTACTACTATAGTTTGTGCATTTCCATGGCGCTCTCTCTCTCTCTATTTATCTCTTCAATAGTAGAATTTTGTTATGCTTGTAATGGAAACAAAAATTGTGATTGAGTAGCTGCAAGAACATATGCATCAAGCTGTTGATGGCTTCTTGTGTGGTTTCAGAAATAGTTTTGCCTCCAAAACTAGGTTCTTCTTGAAAGGCTCCAAGAATCACTGCATACTCTGAGTCATCTAGTGATTTCAATCGTGATAGTAGGGCGGCATCAAAAGATATGCATGCTTCCATCTTCACTACTGAAGCAATGTCCACAATTCAATGGAACACATGGCTTCCTTGCAATATGTATCCACAAACCATGCACAATGGAAACATAGATTATAGTACTTGATACACAATGGTAAACATGGACACAATGGGAAAATAGACAGATTGTAAGCAATTTTTTTCTTTAGGAGCATGATTTGCATCCCCTATTGTCCGACATTGTTTTTGTTCCTCCTCAATGACAATGTTCAAAATATGAAGTTGTATTTTTGGTTCCATGATATATGTAGCCATGGGTAGAGACAAGGGAGCCAATCACCCATATTCAAGTGTTGTTCAAGCTATTAGGGTGTCACTTCCTTCTTCAGATGGGGGTTTTGCAGAATGTTTATATATATTCTAGGATGTTGAGCATGAGCATGTTGCCGTCATTGTATTCTAAGACATCATTGCATGGTCAACAAATGAAAGTGCAGGTGTGTGCACTATTTTCTCTTTGGCTACTTCAATTGAATGGAATCATATCATGGAATAGTGATTTTAGGGAAGGTGTTTACAAGCTTTTACTCAAATTTGAGCATCTAAAAAGCATTTTATACTTATGCTATAACCATGTATGCTTCATGCTTTTTCTTATCATGAAAAATCCCAAGTACCTCCCAAAAAATAATAAAAAAATAGGTAAATGATAAAAAAAAGATGCTAAATGAAAAAAACAATGTGAAAATCCTAGTCACTTCAAAAGAAAATTATTATGAATGGGGGGGATAGAATAAGAGGATATGAGGTTGATCAATGATGAACTTAATAAATCAAAATCCTAAAAGAAAGTAACCTATGCTCTAACATCATGTCCTCAGATACTCACAATCTACTCAACAAGTTATGGAGGCTCAAAGTAAACCGGAAAGAACATGATGATAAAATGAAATAAATACAAACATATATTATGAAGCTTGAACCTCATGAGGGTATGCAAATCAATGAGAGGCTAGTGAAGGAAGGCCCTCCCTATATGGAGTTTGAATGAATATCCTTGCATGGTGGATTTTGGAGAAGAATGAGAATAAATGTGAGAAAAACAAAAGGGTAGAGCATGGAAATCGGAGCATGCTTGACATCTTCCCTTTATATAGGTCTTGATTCTAGATATTTGGAAAAGTGCTCTTGAGGTGGCTATTTCTCGTTTGTGGGCCCTTGTCTCAAAGGGACAATACCTCAAATAATAGTCTTTCTTGGCCTAGTTGTAAGTGACCTCCCCAACCCAACTTCTCTTGCTCTAGCTTAACTTGTCCTTGCCTTGGTATAGCCTGACTCATCTTGGCTCGTTGGATTGCTCTCATCCAAGTCTTAATCAAGTGGACCACTCTTCTCTAGGTTGGTCCACTAGCCCCCTCTGATTTAAGTTGGCCCACTAGTCCACATACGGTCAAGTGATCCACTAGTTGGCCCACCCGTGTGCCTAATGCATGTACTCTTTCTATGTATATTGACTACTATAGAAAGTGCATTTTACAAGGTACATAAACAAGTAGAATGCAATAAAAGAAGTTCTTAAGAGACAATTACCTTTGCAATTGCATGAGACTAGGTTGAGATAAAAGTGATAACACATAGGTTTTACTTGCTTTTTTATTTATTTCTTTATTTATTTTTGCCTCCATTGTAAACTATCATTGTTGTTGGGATTAGGAAAGTAGTCATCCAAATCCCTTAATCACTTCTTTACAACTCTCAAAAATCTTATTGTGGGTAGTTTCCCAAATTCTATGCTTGGCGGATGATGTTACGAAATTATTGACGAATCTTCAGAGGAACGGGAGCTCGAAATTTCAATTGTTGGGATTCAGATGCAAGCCTCCAGCGGGACTATCACCTTTTCTTGTTCGTAATGTAGCTGCCAGGATCATGGCCGATGCTAGTGCCACCCCCGCGCGTCTTCTTAAGTTCATTTCTGAGCAAGAGGTAAGTACGTGGATGTGAGCTCTCTCTTTCCAACAATTATCTGCTGAGCGCAGACTGTGTAGTCCTCTTAATTTATTACTCATGTAAATACTGCGGGCGTCCAAGCTGCAACCGTGATCTTTGCAGGTAGAGGAGATTAAAAAAAAGCGCGCTGAACGTGGAGATGTAGGATCCGATCTTCCAGTCAGACCCCTATACGAGGTAGCTTGCATTTTATATACACTTGTACGTAGGGGAAATATTTACCACTTATGTATTGGAAAATAAAATCTTCCTTATAGAACATTGTGATAATGGCCGCATGAAGAATTTATTTAACAGCCTCAATATCGTTTGTATGTATGTATGCATGTATGCATTCATGTACATTCTTATGTACATGTACACATACATACTAACGAATTTTTCGTATGCAAATAATGTTTTATCTTAATCATGTTCTTGCTGGTGACTTGTTGTTCTTGTATTTTCCTCTAAATTCGCGTGTTTCACAACTTTTGTATATATATAATGCTTGAACATAATCATTTTTTTAAATTTATTATTATTTTTTTGTAGTTGTATTTTGTTTTTATTTGTGTTGTGTTTCACACTTTTTGTGCATAAGTTGTAGGTATGTACATACATAAACTGAGATGAATTTGAACTTATGAAAACCTCATATAAATCGTCTTGTAATGGGTCTACATTGAGAATCACTATATCATCATTTCAAGGCTATTGTTTTGAATTTTTTGGTTCAATAACCACATGCTCATTAGCATTATCAAGCCTACTCAATGCATATTGTCTCTAATAGGTGGCTGATCATGTCAATGCTTGAGTGCTTTGGGGTCAATATGAAACACAACTTTTTTTTTTGAGGTAGCTTTGCAGAAGTAGCTTCGCATCATTGAAAACTACATTGTGGTTGTGTGCTACCTTTTGAACTTGGGAAGTCATATATAATACGTTTGTGGTTGAGTACCATGTACATATAGTGGCACTTCCCTTTTTCTTGGGCAAATCTGGTGCTCACTTGGATTCATTTTGGTGTTTACTTCCATCATTCTTATGCCTTATGTTCATTAAGAATAGAATTATCAGAACCATAGATGTATACATAGTCATATGAAGCAAGTTTCCTAAAACAATCCTCTTCATGGATATGCCATTTTTTTAACAATTGATTGAACCACGTTGGGTTCAACTATAAATGTAAACCAAGGTCCTTTATGTGCCTTTTTATTTTGGTTTGTCACAAATGCATGAAATTTCTTGAATGGTGCATCTGTATTACTTTTGCTTGTTAATAAGTAAACCTAGAGCTTCATGGAACAATCATCAACAATAGAAACAAAATATGCAACTCTAGCTAGTGACCTAACGAGCATGCAAAACACATGAGAACGAACAAGACCAAGGACATTTTTGCTTGCAAGGCGTATTGAAGTAATAAGATCTTTTATGGTTTGCCATCTTAGGATTGATTGCAAAATTATAGATAGAATCCTTTTGCATCAACCCTCTTCATCGAAGAGAGATATCAAGATCCTTTTGGTTCATATGGTCCAAATCGTATTTCCACAATTCCAAATATAAAATAATGTATCTTAACCTTAACTACAAATTTGTTTGGCAACACTTTGCAATGCAAACAATTTAGTCTTTTGATGACGTTCAAAATTACGTAATAGCTCCGATAAGTTTCTAGTGTTCATGAACCATCAACTCTACACAATATTTTAGCCATAGATATCTTAATACCCAACACATGGCAAACTCTTTTTTATGGAAAGTACATATTTGACATTTTACTAAACAAGTACTTGACCATTGTCAAGAGTCAAAGGTATGGTGCAAATGCCATCAATGGTCCATGATTGTTTCTCAAGTAAACTTTACCATAATACCTTGCATGAAAGCTAGCAAGACACCCCAATGATGGAGTCACATGAGGTAAACCACGACGCCACTATTCAAGGGTAATTAACAAGCCAGCAGCGGTGAGAGTCTAGGTGAGTCTCCCTTTATGTTGATCTTCATGTAGGGAGGTGGGCGGCAGCTGAAATCCTTTCGAGTCCATAATCTATGTGCTGCTGAGGACCCACATTGCCATCTTCAGCCTCTAGGAGAGCACCAAGACGCATGTGCTTGGCTACTTCTACAACGAGATGAAGAAAGGGACGTGTGAACGCAACAATCTTGGTATCCAGGAAGGAGTCAGGCGGGCACTACAGCATAGGGAGAATGCTGTGGCCTCAGGAGGTGTAAGCTTGTGCAAGAGGAACAAGTGCTAGGGTCAGTTTTCTCTTCACAGATCGAGAGAAGGTGGGGCACAAACCTGGAGAGCTGCAGCTGCTATTAGGTACAAGGTATGGAGC
>CM035423.1:173601022-173606022 GCA_020310875.1 Ceratopteris richardii | reverse complement strand
TTATCATGGCTGAGTTTTCCCTTCACTTCCGGAAGTGATAGAAACTCAGTTTGTTGACTTTGTTAGAGATCTTGATTTAGAAAGACTCTTTATTAAAGTCTGCACCTACTCTAGGGCACTGATGACGTGAGTAGGGATGTCATAGCTATTTGTCCAAGCTATGCATGATAAAGTTTAATTCTGATACTTCTTGTTTAGGACAGACATAGAAGTTGACGATGCACATTTATTTCGTTTTGTTTTTGTTTAATTTGCTTATATACATATATTTATATATATATAATCATTATTTATTTATTTATTTATGGAATTATTATTTTTTATTATTTTCTTTTAATTTAAATTCTATTTTTATATTTTATATTTTTATTTTATTATAATTTGTTTCTTTCTTAATTTATTATTATTATTATTTTTATTATTTAATTATTTATTATTTTTTATTTTTATTTTTTATTTTATTTTTATTATTATTTATTATTTTTTGTTTGTGTGTGTGTGTGTGTCTGTGTCTGTGTCTGTGTATGTGTTCGTGTTCATGTGAGTGTGTGTGCATCTCTTTTTGTATTTGTTTTCTTTCTTGGTTGTAACTTTCATGTCTTATATTGGTCTTAAGTCTTTTGCTTTTGTTTGTTATTTTTTCCAATGTGTATGTATTTATGTTCTCTATCTTGAGTTCGTAAGTTTGGATAACTCTGAACTTATGAAGGTATATATCAAAGTCACATAGCGGACATGCAAATCTTTTGATTTTCGTCCGATTGTGACCAGCTGTTTGTTCTTATTGGAAATATCTTTTTAGGGTTGTGTACGTGCGGTCATGGGTGTGTATGTATGTATGTATGTATTTGAGTGTGTGCATGAATGTATGTGTGTGGGTTTATTTTTATTTTGTATTTATTTTTATTTATTTATCTATTTTTAATTTTTATTTATTATTTATTTTTTTCAATAATAATAATTTTATGTATATCTATATGTATTTATAAAATTTTAATTTTTATAATTTATTTATTATCAATAATTATAATCATTAATATATATATATATATTTACATATATGTATATATATATATATATATATATATATATATATATATATATATATATATATATATATATATATATATATATATTTAAATAAGTTTAGTTTTATTATTATATTTTTTATTTTAATTTGGTTTATTTTTTTTAATTTGGGAATCTTTTATTTTGTTTATATCTTTTGTACTTTTTGGATTGTGTGTTTTCTATGAGTGTTGTGTTTATATGCATGTTGTTGTGAGGTATTTTATTATTTGATTATTTTGTTCTTACGTTGGCTTTATTTGTTAGGTTGCTTTTTTTTATTTTATTTTATTTTATTTATTTTTGATTCAAAAAAAAAAAAAAAAAAAGTGGGTCTTTTGACCAAGGGTCCTTTGTGTAGTTTCATGAACAATTTTTTGTGGCAGAGGAAGTTAAGTAATGATTCTAGCAAAGGATCACGGGCACTTGACTGCACGTTTCGTCGATGATCTCTCAAGTGTAACAAGCAGCCTTATTTAAGGGCCCCACTGCTTGGCAGAAGCCCTGCTACACAAATGGGGAGTGTGGTTAGCACTTTCTCTAACCTAGGATCTTTGGCCTACAGGCGGGCGTTGATCTGATTTTTTGACCTGACTATACACATTTCTCATAATACTTATTCAGCGACTTCGAGTTCCAATTTCGACCAGGTATGTGCTTCAACCTCTTCTTCAAATCTTGTTCCTTATCGTGTTTATAGTAGTGGAAGAGAAAGGTTCAAATTCTTAGCTAGATCTAATTTAAATTCTTTGCATTGCTTAGATAATGGTCATATTCATTGGTCCTCTTTCAAAACGACCTTAGTTAATACTCATTACACTAATAATTCAATAAAAGCTCTTCTTCGTTTAAGGCGTTTAAGAAAAAAGCATTTGCATGAAGATAATCCTTTAAGTCCAATTCATTGTTCACAAGTCATTTATGTGATCTATAATATTTACGATAGTTCATTTTTATATGTTGGTCAAACTTTTAGGACTGCATTTATTCGTTTCCAAGAGCATGTTAGAGAAGCTAAGAAAATTCATTCCAAAAGAATTTTAATTGAAAAAGTAAAACCTCTTTATGCATCCATAGCAAAATACGGTTTTGAATCGTTTCGTTGTTTTCCTATTGAACACATAGAAGGTAATTTTAGAAACTCTAAAGAGTTTTACAAAGAAGCTTTGCCTAGGAGTTATTTTGGATGCGAACTTTACATACCTTCTTTCCTAAAGGCTTCAATTTAGAAGGAAAATCTAGCCTTCGCAAGAGTAAATCTATCAATAAGAAAACTCCTATGTTATGGCGTAGATACCCAAAACTTTCCTCAACTGTCCAATCTTCTCAACATATAGAAATTTGGGTTCGACATCGTAATATTAATGTTTCTATTTCCTCTCCCCATAGGTCCCTTAGTTCATGCTATAGATTAGACTCTTCTCATGAGGATTTTCCATCATCATCTTCTAATGAACATTTGTTTAGCTCTTTGGCTGATCAATCTCTTAAGTTTAGTGATTTTAAAAGAAGATTAATTTTCTTGGATAGAATTATGCAAGAGGGGTCTTTTTCTTTCAAAATCTTTGAAAAGTATAACAAAAGAGTCCTCTTTAAACTTCTATATATCTTGGAAAATTTCTCTCATGAGGATTTGAGTCTTAGAAAATCCATAGTTTTCAACTTCGAATTCTCATATCCAAATTTCTAAAATCCTCTTGTGTTTCTCATAATCCTTTGATTTCAAGAAGAGTTTTACTAATTACTATCTTTACTTCTCCAGAAATGGATAAAGTTGGTTTGAACTCTATTTTGAAATCAAAAGAAGTGATAGAATCTCTTCCTTCTTATGTTAGAAAGCTTTGGGTCCATCCTTTGGTTACATACAAATATTTGAAAACTTTGGGTCAAAAAGCTTTCAATTACAATGATATTGGAAGAAATATGAGAGAGCAAGATAGATTGTCGATTTCTAGAAGATCTTGTTGTTGCAATAATGGTTCCTTTTCCTCTTTCGTAAACAAGGATTTGGGTCATATAGTTTCTGCCGATTGTTCTATTCTTCCTACTAGTAGCTTGAAAGAACTTTTTCTAGAGGAACAAAATATAGACTTCATACCTCTAAGGATGCTTGCATCCTTAAAGATATAGAAAAGGCATTGATAATTTCATTCTAAAATTTGAAGAATCTTTAGGTATTCGTGGAATTTTTACACATTGGAAATCAATAGTAATGAAGAAAGTTTCTATGAAGGTTGATATAGCTTTAGGGAGGAATTCCCCTTCATTAGATAGCTTATCTGTAAGTGATTTGACTTCACTAAAATATTTCATAGAAACTTTGTGATTTCTTATGTGGATAAATGTCCAAATAATTTTGTTTTTACTTGTAAAAAGTTTTATGTAGAGTGTCTTATGAAAGAAACTCAGTCCTCTACATATCAATTTTGCAATGTTTCTTCTGGAGAAGTTATTTCAAGTCATCAAGATTTTTGTAAATCTTATGGTTTCAAATTGTATCAAAATTTACCTTTTTATATACAGTTTGGAAATTCCATAAGAACCCCATCAAACCGAGATTTATAGCTGCATCTTGTAATACTCTCATGGATGTTTCCAAATGGTTAAGCAATTGTTTTAAAGCCATTTTACCTACTATTCATGATATTTGGAAGGAATTACTCAAAGAGCAGATGTGCCAACATCCTCTAGTTGGATATTAGATAATTCTCTAGGTGTTATTCCTGTAATAAAGTCTCTCAACTCTTCAAGAACTATAGAAGAAAAATCTGTTCCTTTGGGGCTTCAAACTTTTGACTTCACCACTTTGTATACAAAGTTAGATTTGAATGATTTGAAACATAGGATTTCTCTTTAGTTAGGAAAGTTTTCTCTTTTAAATTCACCAAAGATAGATGTAAGGCTCTTTTGGTAGAAAAATCTGCATTACATTTTGATTATTTATGGTTGAAATCCAAGTCTGTAGATATAGATAGTAAAAAGAAACGTTACACTAGAATAGTAGATGAAACCGACATTCTTCTTTGGTTAGAGTTTCTTTTAGAAAACTTGTATATTTCAGTTGGTGATACTTTATTCAAACAATGTATTGGAATTCCTATGGGTACAAACTGTGCTGTCTTTCTTGCGAATTTTTATCTTTTACTTATGAATTTGAATTTATGGAAAGGCTTGTTTTAGCCAATACCTGTCCTATCATTATACACAAACTTTCTAATATTAGACGCTTTGTAGATGATCTGTTTGTTCCTGATTTTAGTTCTTTCAGATTTATGTATTTAGACAATGATGCTTTTGGTGGTGGTATTTATCCCAAAACTTTTTGTGAGCTGAATTGTACTTCACATGGTGATTCTTGTGCTTTTCTAGATCTAAAAATATTTCAGTCTCCTTTTGGTTTGGACGTAGACATTTATGATAAAAGATTTGAACCGGAATTTGCTAGCATTAACATGATACGTATGCCTCATATTGATTCAAATATTTCTCATTTAGCAAAGTACGGCGTTGTTTGCTCTCAATTGTTTAGATTTCTCGTCTATGTTCAAGCTTGTCTTCATTTGTAATTCAATGTTGTCAACTAATTTCTTTGCTTGTCCAAAAAGGGTATTTATTCAAGAAAGTTTCAAAGAGGTAAGGACTTTCTTACTTCGTAAACAAGTTCATTTATGGTTCTTCTTCTTTTCATGTGTTCAAATTAATCATTAGTAAACTCAATAAAAAGGGGAACACTATTTGGGTTAATGATAAGGTATTCTTGTGGTTCCTTCCCCCCCCTCCTCTTCCCCCTTCTTTTTCACTCTCTATTTATAGCTTCTTTCTAGTCTTTGTTCTTCTAGTTTTTATTATTATTATTATATTATTATTATTATATTATACTTTATTATTTTAGCTATTTCTTTATATTCATATTATTATTTTAATATATATAT
>CM035423.1:173578212-173591022 GCA_020310875.1 Ceratopteris richardii | reverse complement strand
AACATACTTGGGGCAATTAGGAGTTCAAAACAACTTCAATTTGTGGTGTCAAAATTTTGATATGAGCTCGTTTTGGACTCAAAGACACTATTGTAGTGATTGTGAAATAAAATTTCCCCTTTTGTGCTAAACATTAATACAGGTTTTGGTTTACCAATACAAGTGCCATGAAGTTTGCTACAAGTTTAGTAGAGCTCAACAAGGTGTTTTGCTCAACTTTTTGAGATACATTCATTTTTCTACATCAAGTTATTAAGTCACTAGTGATGGCTGAAAGTAGTGATGTATTATGTATCTTGGTTGTTGAGGATAAGTTGGATGATAGTAATTGCTAGTTGTGGGCATATATGATGCATCATGTATTGGTAGCAAAAGGGTCGAGGAATATTCTTGAGGTGTTGAAAACTATCCTACCTGACATGTATGAATAGATTAGGACTGCCAAGGCTTTTTTCCCTCTTTAGGAGGTTTTTTTCACCCTGCTTGTATATATGGATATAACCTTGACAGGTCACTAATCTTTGTACACTCTAGAGGCAATACATTCAATATTATGTGTTGTGCTCCAAGCTTCTTCTTCTTCCTTGTGTTGTTCATGTGCTTCTGCAAGTGGTATCAGAACAAGTCGCCGTTCATCTAAGGCATCAATGACACCCCTCCGGTCATAGTCTCAAAATCACACAAAATTTGGTAAGCATACTCAAGTTGAATAGGAGATCAAAACAGCTTTGCTCTATCATGTTGAATCATGATCTCAGCTCGTTTCGGCCGCCAAATGCACTATTATAGTGCTTGTGTAGGTAATTTTGTTTTTTTATGCCAAAGATATATACAGGTTTTGGTTCGCTAGTATAAGCATCTTGAAGTTTGTTACAAGTTTAGCAGAACTTGATAAGGTAGTTCTGTTGAGCTTTTTGAGATATAGTCATTGTCTGCATCATGATATTTTAGTCATTGGCCATGGCTAAAAGCAATGATATATTCCATATGTTGGCTATTGAGGATAAGTCGGATGGTACCAATTACCCATTATGCGCTTATATGATGTCATGTATTAGTTGCAAAAGGATAGTGGAATCTTGTGTAGGGTGTTGAAAAACATCCTATTACACTTGCAAACACAATTGCTAAAGGTGATGTAGATGGCATTGAAGATCGCAATATTCTTCATATTCCTTTTCGTGTTGCAGTTCTTGCTGCACCTACTGTAGAGCAAATTCGTTGGGATGGCAGAGATGCTCAAGCACATGCATTAATAGCCTTGTTTGTAGAACGTGCCATTATTCCTCACATTCACTCTTTAAGAATAGCTAAGGATACTTTGGATACACTTACCACTTTATACCAGACAAGGAATGAGGCTCGTGTTGCTTACCTCTGAAAACAGTTGGAGAGTGATCACATGAATGAAGGTGATTCCATAGACAATTTTCTGATAAAGATCAAAGATTTGAAACAACAATTGATTTCTACTGATGAAGTCTTGCCTGACAGTTCACTTTTGCAAACTATTCTGAATGGTCTTCCCGATTCATATCAAAGCTTTCCTTCTACTTTTCATTTGATGATGAAAGGAAATCCAAATGCCTTAACATTTGAGGAGTTAATCTCTATTATATTGCAAGAAGAACATATCCATTATGCATGTTGCAAATCAAGCTTTCCTGGCTAGTCAGAAGGGCAAAGGTAAATGGAGCTTCTACTAGTAAGCATAAATCTACTAATTTTGCACAATCAAAGAAGGATGACAGAGACGAGAAGAAAACATAAAAGTAGAAATTGTTTTGCAAATATTGTAAAGCAAATGATCATGTCATAAAGAGTTGTCCGAAACTAGCTGCTAAAGAGGAAAGGAAGAAAGAGGCTGGAATGGTTGTTGCAGAGGCCTCTACACCCAAAACAAAGTCTGCTAATGTTGTGTAGAATGAAGAATGTGCATTTACTACTATTTATAGCTTTGAACCATCTTCACATGAATAGTGTATATCTGTAGTAGACTCAGATCTTTGGTACTTTGATAGTGGGGCAACCAGACATATTACCTTGCAACATAGTTTCTTCACTTCACTTGAGTCTGCCCTATAGAGAATACTATCACATGCGCCAACAACTCCTCTTATCCTGTTTATGGGAGTTGGTAAGATCATTTTGACTACTGTTGATGGTAGTTCTTTTACATTCTCAGATGCTTTATGCCAGGGATCAAGAAGAATATGTTATCAGTTTCAGCTTTAGCCAAGATTGGCTTGGTTGTGAAATTTGTTGATGATAGATGTACAGTTCATGAGCTGTCAAATGACGATGTAATTATTGCTTCTGGCATTTATGTCGTGGGCTGTATAAGCTCATAGACTATGAAAAATCTATGAATGATTTAGCATGTGTAGTACATGGTTCTTAGGCTTTGTTAGATGCAAAGCTTTGGCATGCATGCTTTGGTCATTTGAATTTTGTTAGTTTGCTATGCTTGCAGAAATAATCCTCTCGAGCTACTCAGAAATTACAGCTTGTTCACAGTGATGTTTGTGGTCCTATGGAGACACCCTCTTTTGGGAACTATCTTTACTTTGTGACTTTCATCGATGATTTCTAGGCATGCATGGGTATATCCATTGAAAGAAAATTCCAAAGTGTTTATGTGCTTCAAACAATTTTTGGTTTTGGCTAAAAATATGTCAGCATGTAAAATGGGCATTCCATTCTTATCGAGGGGGGAATATATGTCTTTTGACTTTAATGCATTTTGGTTGAACTTGGGATAAAACGTCAATGTATAGTGCCATATACACCTCAATAGAATGGATTTGTTGAACGGAAGAACAGGTCACTCATGGAAATGGCGAGGTGTATGGTCAAGTGTCAAGCTTTACCACATAGTTTCTTGCTTGAGGTTGTCATGTGTGCAAACATGGACTTAACAAGTGTCCCACTAAAGCATTGCATTCTATCACTCCATATGAGGCTTGGCATGGTTGCAAGCCATATGTTGCTCACATGCATGTTTTTGGTTGTCTGCATTAGTGCTTGAACAACAATGCAGGAAATCGGATGATAAAGTAGTGAAATGTATTTTTGTTGGGTACAATTCCGAAAGCAAAGGCTATGGTCTGTATCATCCATAGACTAAATGCATTTTGGTTAGCCATGATGTTGTTTTTGTGGAAGATGTTGTTCAGCCATTACTTTCGTGTACTAACGAGACATTAGTTAGCCAAAGACATGTATGACACTTTGTTGCCTCTTTTTATAGGTGGACAGTTAGTGCTCGTCCTAATGAGGCAACTTCACAACCTTTACACGTTTCATGTGATGATGCAGATCATTCCATTTTTTGTGTAGATTCTCATGATGCACTTGTTGATAAGAGAAATGATATTGGGGAGGTAAAAACAATGCCAAAATGGTTGGTGCAAACTTTGCATGACAGTAAATTAGATGCACCTCTATCATATCATACCGGTTCAGGCTCTTATAGTGCCTCTTTTGCATCAGATTGCTATGTTATGGCTTCCTCTAGTCTTTATGATGAGAATGAGCCAGTTTTGTTTTATGAAGCACAAAATTTTGAGAATTGGATGTTTGCTATGCAATCAGAATATGATGCTATCGTGAAAAATGATACTTGGTATTTATGTGACTTGCCTCTTGGCAAGAAGGCGATTGGCACTAAGTGGGTGTTGGAGTTAGACGTCTGCGGAAGCATGCAAACAACACAAGGAAGAAGAAGAAGCTTGGAGCACAACACACAATACTGAATGTAATACCACTAGAATGTACAAAGATAAGAAGCCCATTAGGGCAATAGGCGTATATACAAGTCGGGGAAAAAAAAACCTCCTAAAGAGGGAAAAAAGTGCCCCGGTGATCCTAGAGTGTTCACACACATCACTACCTAAACATATCAACAAATCCCCCTTGGGAGTGCTGCAGTGAACAAGGAGCTTGCACTCATGTATAAGGAAGTGCCAAGCTATGTGGAAATCACTCCGCAAAGGAAGTAAGCCCAAAGCTTTGTGGAAAGCTTTAAACTTCTCCAGCCTTCGTGAAAAGGTCTGCAATGTTCTCCTGCGTGGGCACGTCAATGTGCTTAGTGCCAGCATGGAACACAGGGTTCCCTCACAACTTCCAATGCGCTCTGACTGTCAATGAAGATGGTGGTGGCAGAAGACTGACCAACACCAAATCAGCCATAACCTCTCCCTGACATAATGATAATGCACGTCAATGTGCTTAGTGCGAGCATGGAAACAGGGTTCCTCACAACTTCCAATGCGCTCTGACTATCAATGAAGATCGTGGTGGCAGAAGACTGACCAACACCCAAATCAGCCATAAGGCATCTCAGCCACACACACTCAACAGTCGTTGTGAAACCTTCCCTATACTTGGCCTCTCAACTGGAAGTGACCACAGTAGGCTGCTTCTTGCTCAGCCAAGATATGCATGAGCTACCAAGCATGAAGCAAAAAACCACTAGTGGACACATGAGTGTCATAGCAACCAGCCCAATCACTCTCAAGAAGAGCATGCAAATCTAGCAATAGTGATCCCCCCTTGGGATAAAACAATCCAAGTAATCGGATACCACTCAAGTAGCAAAAGATGCACTTAACCGCCTGCCAATGCTTGACTCCTGGGCAATGCATAAACCTGTTCATCTGTGAGACAACAAACTGAATATCTGGTTGAGTAATGCATAAGTAAATAAAGCATCCAACAGCCTGCTGATAGAGAACAACATCAAATGCATCTCCAACATCATGAAGACTCAATCGTAAACCTGTCTCCATAGGAGTGGCAATAGGCTTACAATCTTCAAGGCCAAAACGCTGCAATAATGTGTCAATATATTTCGTTTGAATCAAAGCCATTCCACCATCAACATGCATAAAATGACTGCACAAATAATGATGCAAATGCCCCAAATCAGACATCTCAAATGAGGCATGCAAATCAGCCTTAAAATTAGCAATATGTTGGTCATGAGGACTACTGAGCAGCATGTCATCGACATAAATCACAATGATCAGAAGTACATCAGCACGCTTAACATATAAGGTGCTCTCAGTTGGACTGTTCTCAAAACCATGTGCAATCAATAGGCATGTATGTTTTCATACCAAGCATGTGGTGGTGCTTTAAACCATATAATGCATTCTTTAACATGCACAACTGGTTTTCATGCCCTTTTTGCACAAAGTCACGTGGCTGAAAAAACATACACTTATTCATGCAAGTCACCATTCAGAAATGCAGTTTTAATGTCCAACTGATGTACATTCCAACCATGATGAGCTGCAAATGCACAGATGCTATGAAGAGTAGTCATATGGCATGTAGGTGCAAAGGTCTCATCAAAAGCATGCCTCTTTCTTGCGTATAACCCTTTGCAACAAGCCTAGCCTTATACCTATCAATTGTTCCATCAGGCTTACGCTTCAGCTTGTATACCCACTTTGTGTCAATGGCCTTCTTGCTAGGAGGCAAGTCACATAAAGACCAAGTACCATTCTTTATATCATATTCAGATTGCATAACATCCATCCAATTTTTTGAATTTTGTGCTTCATCAAACGAAACAGGCTCATTCTCATCACAGAGACTAGATGCAGCCATAGCCTAGCATCTGATGCAAAAGAGGCACTATGAGAGCCAGAACGAGTACAATATGATAGAGATGCATATAATTTGTTTTCACGCAAAGTCTGCACCAGCCATTTTGGCATAGTTTTTGCCTGCTTAATATCAACTCTCTCATCAAGAAGTGCATCATGTAAATTTGCATCAGAAATGGAATGATCTGCATCATCACATGAAATCTGCAAAGGTTGAGGAGTTGCCTCATTAGGACTAGCACTAGACTATCCACTTGTAAAAACACAATGAGTCTAATATGCATAAACAACCCATTAAGGAGGTTGAAGTGAGAAGAGTGGTTTTTGAGGATATTATTCCTCGAGTTAGCATGCATAAAAATGTTGCACATAGGGATGTTCAAGAAAATGTCCGATCAGATCAGTTTGCAAATGTTCCTGTTCAGCAATCATTGAGACACTCTACATGTGTCTCACATCCACCTGATATATGTTCTAGGTTTGGATTTTGTTATGCTAACAGGTGTTGGTGAGTCTTCTTGCTACAAAGAGGCTATGCAAACAACGGATCATGTCAAGTGGGAGCGTGCCATGAAGCGTGAGTTGGATTCTATTCACAAGAATGGTACCTGGTATTTAGTACCTTTACCAAAGGGCAAGAAATCTTTACCATGTAAATGGGTATATCATATGAAATTCACATCAGATAGTGCTTCTCCAAAGTATAAAGCACGACTTGTTGCCAAGGGTTTTAAGCAACAACATGGTGTTGATTTGAGGAAATCTTCTCTCTAGTGGTCAAGATGGCTACCCTATGCATGTTGCTTTGATTCATTCCAATGGATGACTTGATCTAGTCCAAATGGATGTGAAAATTGCTTCTTGCATGGAGATCTTACATATGAGATCTATATGGAACAACCAAAGGGTTATGTAGTTCATGGCAAAGAAAGTCTAGTTTGTAAGCTCAAGAAGAGCTTATATGGACTTAAATAGTGCCCTAGACAATGGTACAAAAATTTTGATGCTTTTATAAAGTCTCAAGGCTATTCTCGAAGCAATGAGGATCATTGTCTCTACACAAAGAGATGCTCAGATGGAAGCTTAATATGCTTGATACTTTATGTCGATGATATGTTGATTGCTGGGAGGTCCTCTTATGAATTGTCAATTCTCCAAGAGAAGTTGAGTCAGACATTTGATATGAAGGATTTGGGGGATGCCAAACATATTCTTGGCATGTGTATTACTTGTGATAGGAGTAAAAGGTGCATATAATTGTCTCAAAGTGAGTACATATCCAAATTATTTCACATGTTCAATATGCAGGGTGGAAAGACATTGAGTACACCTTTACCCACATATGTGAACTTGAGTAAGGATGATTGCCGAATTAGATGAGGAAAAGGAATTCATGACCAAAATTCCTTATCAATCTACTGTTGGTGGTCTCATGTATGCTATGGTAGCTATGAGACAGGATATTGCATTTGTAGTGGGAGTTGTGAGCACATATATGTCTAATCCTAACAAGCAACATTGGGAATGAGTCAAGATTGATTTTTGAGATATCGGAGTGGCACTAAGGACATGTGTCTATGCTTAGGTAGAGGAAAAGCATCCATTATTGATTACACAAATTATGAATATGCTGGTTGCATAAACAATCATAAGTCTACATCAGGGTACATTTATCATTTTGTTGGAGGTGCTATCTCTTGAGATCTTGTCTTCAAGAATGTATAGCTATTTCCACTAAAAAAGCAGAGTATGTTGCAACAAGTGAGGCATGCAAGGAAGCATTGTGGCTTTATCGTCTTGATGGTGATATGGGTCTCCCTCATCATGTACCCGTTTGCTCAGTGATAGTCATGAGTGCCATTGCTTTGGCTAAGAATCTAGTCTATGATGCAAAGACCAAGCACATTGAGGTGAGGTATCACTTCATTAGAGATTGCTTAGCCACTGAGCGCATTATTCTTGAGAAGGTTCATACTCAAGATAATGCTGCAGACGCTTTGAATAAAGCTCTACCATATGATGGCTTTCGACCACTGTTGTCACTTGATGGGGGTTACTTGATTCATGATCTTACACAGTCACTTGTATACTGTGTAACATGCCCATCAAGTGGGAGGTATAGTTGTTATACTTACACTTGGGTATTCTTATCATTCTTCACTTTTCTCCCATAGTTACTTTGGACATATTGGCCTTTAGTGGGATATTGTTACCATTTAGTGTCCATGTGAAAGGCCAAATGGCCGCCATACACTTTTGTATATGTTCTTTAATAAAACATATAGTGACTTGTCGGCCACAGGACTATAAGTTCGATCGTATTTGTAACACCTAAGAAGTTTGTGCGTGCTCCTTGTATGCTGTGTTTTTCTGCATATTTGTAGCCTTTGTGCGAAGTACCATGTGGAGTGCTAGGAGCTTGGTTTTCTCACTCTGAGGATATCATCATGGAGCTCTCGAGAAGGACAACACACTATGGTGCATTGCCATCGAAATACTTCATTACCATTGTGAATATAGAAACTTCTAATCCCATCTCTTATTCCATCTATGTGAAGGTTAGCAGAGGGAAAATTAAAATAAAAGCTTTATCCCAACTTGGTGAATACAATTCATAAAACATGTATTAAAGTTGAGTGAGTGTTTTAGATACAACATGTATTCATATGAAAAGTTAGTCTCTTTTGAAATTCAAAAGAATAAGGAAGGAATCAATAGCTATAGGGATATCATATGCACATGAAATTTGACTTCATGTAACATGTCTAATATCTCTCTCTCTTTCTCTTGCTCACTTATTTCAAAAGGTCACCCAAATATGAGAGCACACATATGTTGTTTGGTTCATTTGTGCTCAAACATGGTAAAACTCGTACTTCTCTTCATCCACTTCTCTCTCTCTCTCTTTGCCTCACACTTTCTCTCGCTACCCATTGTGGCATCTAACAAAAAACTATTCTTTGTGTGAGAAATTCACAACAAGTTTCTACTACTATAGTTTGTGCATTTCCATGGCGCTCTCTCTCTCTCTATTTATCTCTTCAATAGTAGAATTTTGTTATGCTTGTAATGGAAACAAAAATTGTGATTGAGTAGCTGCAAGAACATATGCATCAAGCTGTTGATGGGCTTCTTGTGTGGTTTCAGAAATAGTTTTGCCTCCAAAACTAGGTTCTTCTTGAAAGGCTCCAAGAATCACTGCATACTCTGAGTCATCTAGTGATTTCAATCGTGATAGTAGGGCGGCATCAAAAGATATGCATGCTTCCATCTTCACTACTGAAGCAATGTCCACAATTCAATGGAACACATGGCTTCCTTGCAATATGTATCCACAAACCATGCACAATGGAAACATAGATTATAGTACTTGATACACAATGGTAAACATGGACACAATGGGAAAATAGACAGATTGTAAGCAATTTTTTTTCTTTAGGAGCATGATTTGCAATCCCCTATTGTCCGACATGTTTTTGTTCCTCCTCAATGACAATGTTCAAAATATGAAGTTGTATTTTTGGTTCCATGATATATGTAGCCATGGTAGAGACAAGGGAGCCAATCACCCATATTCAAGTTGTTGTTCAAGCTATTAGGGTGTCACTTCCTTCTTCAGATGGGGGGTTTTGCAGAATGTTTATATATAATTCTAGGATGTTGAGCATGAGCATGTTGCCGTCATTGTATTCTAAGACATCATTGCATGGTCAACAAATGAAAGTGCAGGTGTGTGCACTATTTTCTCTTTGGCTACTTCAATTGAATGGAATCATATCATGGAATAGTGATTTTAGGAAGGTGTTTACAAGCTTTTTACTCAAATTTGAGCATCTAAAAAGCATTTTATACTTATGCTATAACCATGTATGCTTCATGCTTTTTCTTATCATGAAAAATCCCAAGTACCTCCCAAAAAATAATAAAAAAATAGGTAAATGATAAAAAAAGATGCTAAATGAAAAAAACAATGTGAAAATCCTAGTCACTTCAAAAGAAAATTATTATGAATGGGGGGGATAGAATAAGAGGATATGAGGTTGATCAATGATGAACTTAATAAAATCAAAATCCTAAAAGAAAGTAACCTATGCTCTAACATCATGTCCTCAGATACTCACAATCTACTCAACAAGTTATGGAGGCTCAAAGTAAACGAAAGAACATGATGATAAAATGAAATAACTACAAACATATATTATGAAGCTTGAACCTCATGAGGGTATGCAAATCAATGAGAGGCTAGTGAAGGAAGGCCCTCCCTATATGGAGTTTGAATGAATATCCTTGCATGGTGGATTTTGGAGAAGAATGAGAATAAATGTGAGAAAAACAAAAGGGTAGAGCATGGAAATCGGAGCATGCTTGACATCTTCCCTTTATATAGGTCTTGATTCTAGATATTTGGAAAAGTGCTCTTGAGGTGGCTATTTCTCGTTTGTGGGCCTTGTCTCAAAGGGACAATACCTCAAATATAGTCTTTCTTGGCCTAGTTGTAAGTGACCTCCCCAACCCAACTTCTCTTGCTCTAGCTTAACTTGTCCTTGCCTTGGTCATAGCCTGACTCATCTTGGCTCGTTGGGATTGCTCTCATCCAAGTCTTAATCAAGTGGACCACTCTTCTCTAGGTTGGTCCACTAGCCCCCTCTGATTTAAGTGGCCCACTAGTCCACATACGGTCAAGTGATCCACTAGTTGGCCCACCCGTGTGCCTAATGCATGTACTCTTCTATGTATATGACTACTATAGAAAGTGCATTTTTACAAGGTACATAAACAAGTAGAATGCAATAAAGAAGTTCTTAAGAGACAATTACCTTTGCAATTGCATGAGACTAGGTTGAGATAAAAGTGATAACACATAGGTTTTACTTGCTTTTTTATTTATTTCTTTATTTATTTTTGCCTCCATTGTAAACTATCATTGTTGTTGGGATTAGGAAAGTAGTCATCCAAATCCCTTAATCACTTCTTTACAACTCTCAAAAATCTTATTGTGGGTAGTTTCCCAAATTCTATGCTTGGCGGATGATGTTACGAAATTATTGACGAATCTTCAGAGGAACGGGAGCTCGAAATTTCAATTGTTGGGATTCAGATGCAAGCCTCCAGCGGGACTATCACCTTTTCTTGTTCGTAATGTAGCTGCCAGGATCATGGCCGATGCTAGTGCCACCCCCGCGCGTCTTCTTCTTAAGTTCATTTCTGAGCAAGAGGTAAGTACGTGGATGTGAGCTCTCTCTTTCCAACAATTATCTGCTGAGCGCAGACTGTGTAGTCCTCTTAATTTATTACTCATGTAAATACTGCGGGCGTCCAAGCTGCAACCGTGATCTTTGCAGGTAGAGGAGATAAAAAAAAGCGCGCTGAACGTGGAGATGTAGGATCCGATCTTCCAGTCAGACCCCTATACGAGGTAGCTTGCATTTTATATACACTTGTACGTAGGGGAAATATTTACCACTTATGTATTGGAAAATAAAATCTTCCTTATAGAACATTGTGATAATGGCCGCATGAAGAATTTATTTAACAGCCTCAATATCGTTTGTATGTATGTATGCATGTATGCATTCATGTACATTCTTATGTACATGTACACATACATACTAACGAATTTTTCGTATGCAAATAATGTTTTATCTTAATCATGTTCTTGCTGGTGACTTGTTGTTCTTGTATTTTCCTCTAAATTCGCGTGTTTCACAACTTTTGTATATATATAATGCTTGAACATAATCATTTTTTTAAATTTATTATTATTTTTTTGTAGTTGTATTTTGTTTTTATTTGTGTTGTGTTTCACACTTTTTGTGCATAAGTTGTAGGTATGTACATACATAAACTGAGATGAATTGAACTTATGAAAACCTCATATAAATCGTCTTGTAATGGGTCTACATTGAGAATCACTATATCATCATTTCAAGGCTATTGTTTTGAATTTTTTGGTTCAATAACCACATGCTCATTAGCATTATCAAGCCTACTCAATGCATATTGTCTCTAATAGGTGGCTGATCATGTCAATGCTTGAGTGCTTTTGGGTCAATATGAAACACAACTTTTTTTTTTTGAGGTAGCTTTGCAGAAGTAGCTTCGCATCATTGAAAACTACATTGTGGTTGTGTGCTACCTTTTGAACTTGGGAAGTCATATATAATACGTTTGTGGTGAGTACCATGTACATATAGTGGCACTTCCCTTTTTCTTGGGCAAATCTGGTGCTCACTTGGATTCATTTTGGTGTTTACTTCCATCATTCTTATGCCTTATGTTCATTAAGAATAGAATTATCAGAACCATAGATGTATACATAGTCATATGAAGCAAGTTTCCTAAAACAATCCTCTTCATGGATATGCCATTTTTTTAACAATTGATTGAACCACGTTGGGTTCAACTATAAATGTAAACCAAGGTCCTTTATGTGCCTTTTTATTTTGGTTTGTCACAAATGCATGAAATTTCTTGAATGGTGCATCTGTATTACTTTTGCTTGTTAATAAGTAAACCTAGAGCTTCATGGAACAATCATCAACAATAGAAACAAAATATGCAACTCTAGCTAGTGACCTAACGAGCATGCAAAACACATGAGAACGAACAAGACCAAGGACATTTTTGCTTGCAAGGCGTATTGAAGTAATAAGATCTTTTATGGTTTGCCATCTTAGGATTGATTGCAAAATTATAGATAGAATCCTTTTGCATCAACCCTCTTCATCGAAGAGAGATATCAAGATCCTTTTGGTTCATATGGTCCAAATCGTATTTCCACAATTCCAAATATAAAATAATGTATCTTAACCTTAACTACAAATTTGTTTGGCAACACTTTGCAATGCAAACAATTTAGTCTTTTGATGACGTTCAAAATTACGTAATAGCTCCGATAAGTTCTAGTGTTCATGAACCATCAACTCTACACAATATTTTAGCCATAGATATCTTAATACCCAACACATGGCAAACTCTTTTTTATGGAAAGTACATATTTGACATTTTACTAAACAAGTACTTGACCATTGTCAAGAGTCAAAGGTATGGTGCAAATGCCATCAATGGTCCATGATTGTTTCTCAAGTAAACTTTACCATAATACCTTGCATGAAAGCTAGCAAGACACCCCAATGATGGAGTCACATGAGGTAAACCACGACGCCACTATTCAAGGGTAATTAACAAGCCAGCA
>CM035423.1:173563212-173568212 GCA_020310875.1 Ceratopteris richardii | reverse complement strand
TCAAGAAAGTTTCAAAGAAGGTAAGGACTTTCTTACTTCGTAACAAGTTCATTTATGGTTCTTCTTCTTTTCATGTGTTCAAATTAATCATTAGTAAATTCAATAGAAAAGGGGAACACTATTTGGGTTAATGATAAGGTATTCTGTGGTTCCTTCCCCCCCCCTCCTCCTCCCCCTTCTTTTTCACTCTCTATTTATAGCTTCTTTCTAGTCTTTTGTTCTTCTATGTTTTTTTTTTTTATTATTATTATTATTATTATTATTATTATTATTACTACTTTTTATTATTATTTTAGCTATTTCTTTATATTCATTATTATTATTTTTAATATATATATTTTTAAAATTATTTTATATTTTTTATTTATTTATTATTCATATATTTATTTATTTATTTATCTATATATCTATTAATTTTAATTTTAATTTTTATAATTCTAATTCCTTTCTTCTTATTATTTGTTTGTTCTTTGTGCAAGACTTTATCATGGCTGAGTTTTCCCTTCACTTCCGGAAGTGATAGAAACTCAGTTTGTTGACTTTGTTAGAGATCTTGATTTAGAAAGACTCTTTATTAAAGTCTGCACCTACTCTAGGGCACTGATGACGTGAGTAGGGATGTCATAGCTATTTGTCCAAGCTATGCATGATAAAGTTTAATTCTGATACTTCTTGTTTAGGACAGACATAGAAGTTGACGATGCACATTTATTTCGTTTTGTTTTTGTTTAATTTGCTTATATACATATATTTATATATATATAATCATTATTTATTTATTTATTTATGGAATTATTATTTTTTATTTATTTTCTTTTAATTTAAATTCTATTTTTATATATTTTATATTTTTATTTTTTATTATAATTTGTTTCTTTCTTAATTTATTATTATTATTATTTTTTATTATTTAATTATTTATTATTTTTTATTTTTTATTTTTTATTTTATTTTTATTATTTATTTATTATTTTTTGTTTTGTGTGTGTGTGTGTGTCTGTGTCTGTGTCTGTGTATGTGTTCGTGTTCATGTGAGTGTGTGTGCATCTCTTTTTGTATTTGTTTTCTTTCTTGGTTGTAACTTTCATGTCTTATATTGGTCTTAAGTCTTTTGCTTTTGTTTGTTATTTTTTCCAATGTGTATGTATTTATGTTCTCTATCTTGAGTTCGTAAGTTTGGATAACTCTGAACTTATGAAGGTATATATCAAAGTCACATAGCGGACATGCAAATCTTTTGATTTTCGTCCGATTTGTGACCAGCTGTTTGTTCTTATTGGAAATATCTTTTTAGGGTTTGTGTACGTGCGGTCATGGGTGTGTATGTATGTATGTATGTATTTGAGTGTGTGCATGAATGTATGTGTGTGGGTTTATTTTTATTTTGTATTTTATTTTTATTTATTTATCTATTTTTAATTTTTATTTATTTATTTATTTTTTTCAATAATAATAATTTTATGTATATCTATATGTATTTATAAAATTTTAATTTTTATAATTTATTTATTATCAATAATTATAATCATTAATATATATATATATATTTACATATATGTATATATATATATATATATATATATATATATATATATATATATATATATATATATATATATATATATATATATATATATATTTAAATAAGTTTAGTTTTATATTATTATATTTTTTATTTTAATTTGGTTTATTTTTTCTTAATTTGGGAATCTTTTATTTTGTTTATATCTTTTGTACTTTTTGGATTGTGTGTTTTCTATGAGTGTTGTGTTTATATGCATGTTGTTGTGAGGTATTTTATTATTTGATTATTTTGTTCTTACGTTGGCTTTATTTGTTAGGTTTGCTTTTTTTTATTTTATTTTATTTTATTTATTTTTGATTCAAAAAAAAAAAAAAAAAAAGTGGGTCTTTTTGACCAAGGGTCCTTTGTGTAGTTTCATGAACAATTTTTTGTGGCAGAGGAAGTTAAGTAATGATTCTAGCAAAGGATCACGGGCACTTGACTGCACGTTTCGTCGATGATCTCTCAAGTGTAACAAGCAGCCTTATTTAAGGGCCCCACTGCTTGGCAGAAGCCCTGCTACACAAATGGGGAGTGTGGTTAGCACTTTCTCTAACCTAGGATCTTTGGCCTACAGGCGGGCGTTGATCTGATTTTTTGACCTGACTATACACATTTCTCATAATACTTATTCAGCGACTTCGAGTTCCAATTTCGACCAGGTATGTGCTTCAACCTCTTCTTCAAATCTTGTTCCTTATCGTGTTTATAGTAGTGGAAGAGAAAGGTTCAAATTCTTAGCTAGATCTAATTTAAATTCTTTGCATTGCTTAGATAATGGTCATATTCATTGGTCCTCTTTCAAAACGACCTTAGTTAATACTCATTACACTAATAATTCAATAAAAGCTCTTCTTCGTTTAAGGCGTTTAAGAAAAAAGCATTTGCATGAAGATAATCCTTTAAGTCCAATTCATTGTTCACAAGTCATTTATGTGATCTATAATATTTACGATAGTTCATTTTTATATGTTGGTCAAACTTTTAGGACTGCATTTATTCGTTTCCAAGAGCATGTTAGAGAAGCTAAGAAAATTCATTCCAAAAGAATTTTAATTGAAAAAGTAAAACCTCTTTATGCATCCATAGCAAAATACGGTTTTGAATCGTTTCGTTGTTTTCCTATTGAACACATAGAAGGTAATTTTAGAAACTCTAAAGAGTTTTACAAAGAAGCTTTGCCTAGGGAGTTATTTTGGATGCGAACTTTACATACCTTCTTTCCTAAAGGCTTCAATTTAGAAGGAAAATCTAGCCTTCGCAAGAGTAAATCTATCAATAAGAAAACTCCTATGTTATGGCGTAGATACCCAAAACTTTCCTCAACTGTCCAATCTTCTCAACATATAGAAATTTGGGTTCGACATCGTAATATTAATGTTTCTATTTCCTCTCCCCATAGGTCCCTTAGTTCATGCTATAGATTAGACTCTTCTCATGAGGATTTTCCATCATCATCTTCTAATGAACATTTGTTTAGCTCTTTGGCTGATCAATCTCTTAAGTTTAGTGATTTTAAAAGAAGATTAATTTTCTTGGATAGAATTATGCAAGAGGGGTCTTTTTCTTTCAAAATCTTTGAAAAGTATAACAAAAGAGTCCTCTTTAAACTTCTATATATCTTGGAAAATTTCTCTCATGAGGA
This sequence comes from Ceratopteris richardii, assembly GCA_020310875.1. Lineage (NCBI taxonomy): Eukaryota > Viridiplantae > Streptophyta > Polypodiopsida > Polypodiales > Pteridaceae > Ceratopteris > Ceratopteris richardii. The sequence continues at coordinate 173,565,003 of CM035423.1, read as the reverse complement.
TTTGAGTCTTAGAAAATCCCATAGTTTTCAACTTCGAATTCTCATATCCAAATTTCTAAAATCCTCTTGTGTTTCTCATAATCCTTTGATTTCAAGAAGAGTTTTACTAATTACTATCTTTACTTCTCCAGAAATGGATAAAGTTGGTTTGAACTCTATTTTGAAATCAAAAGAAGTGATAGAATCTCTTCCTTCTTATGTTAGAAAGCTTTGGGTCCATCCTTTGGTTACATACAAATATTTGAAAACTTTGGGTCAAAAAGCTTTCAATTACAATGATATTGGAAGAAATATGAGAGAGCAAGATAGATTGTCGATTTCTAGAAGATCTTGTTGTTGCAATAATGGTTCCTTTTCCTCTTTCGTAAACAAGGATTTGGGTCATATAGTTTCTGCCGATTGTTCTATTCTTCCTACTAGTAGCTTGAAAGAACTTTTTTCTAGAGGAACAAAATATAGACTTCATACCTCTAAGGATGCTTGCATCCTTAAAGATATAGAAAAGGGCATTGATAATTTCATTCTAAAATTTGAAGAATCTTTAGGTATTCGTGGAATTTTTACACATTGGAAATCAATAGTAATGAAGAAAGTTTCTATGAAGGTTGATATAGCTTTAGGGAGGAATTCCCCTTCATTAGATAGCTTATCTGTAAGTGATTTGACTTCACTAAAATATTTTCATAGAAACTTTGTGATTTCTTATGTGGATAAATGTCCAAATAATTTTGTTTTTACTTGTAAAAAGTTTTATGTAGAGTGTCTTATGAAAGAAACTCAGTCCTCTACATATCAATTTTGCAATGTTTCTTCTGGAGAAGTTATTTCAAGTCATCAAGATTTTTGTAAATCTTATGGTTTCAAATTGTATCAAAATTTACCTTTTTTATATACAGTTTGGAAATTCCATAAGAACCCCATCAAACCGAGATTTATAGCTGCATCTTGTAATACTTCTCTCATGGATGTTTCCAAATGGTTAAGCAATTGTTTTAAAGCCATTTTACCTACTATTCATGATATTTGGAAGGAATTACTCAAAGATGCAGATGTGCCAACATCCTCTAGTTGGATATTAGATAATTCTCTAGGTGTTATTCCTGTAATAAAGTCTCTCAACTCTTCAAGAACTATAGAAGAAAAATCTGTTCCTTTGGGGCTTCAAACTTTTGACTTCACCACTTTGTATACAAAGTTAGATTTGAATGATTTGAAACATAGGATTTCTTCTTTAGTTAGGAAAGTTTTCTCTTTTAAATTCACCAAAGATAGATGTAAGGCTCTTTTGGTAGAAAAATCTGCATTACATTTTGATTATTTATGGTTGAAATCCAAGTCTGTAGATATAGATAGTAAAAAGAAACGTTACACTAGAATAGTAGATGAAACCGACATTCTTCTTTGGTTAGAGTTTCTTTTAGAAAACTTGTATATTTCAGTTGGTGATACTTTATTCAAACAATGTATTGGAATTCCTATGGGTACAAACTGTGCTGTCTTTCTTGCGAATTTTTATCTTTTTACTTATGAATTTGAATTTATGGAAAGGCTTGTTTTAGCCAATACCTGTCCTATCATTATACACAAACTTTCTAATATTAGACGCTTTGTAGATGATCTGTTTGTTCCTGATTTTAGTTCTTTTCAAGATTTTATGTATTTAGACAATGATGCTTTTGGTGGTGGTATTTATCCCAAAACTTTTTGTGAGCTGAATTGTACTTCACATGGTGATTCTTGTGCTTTTCTAGATCTAAAAATATTTCAGTCTCCTTTTGGTTTGGACGTAGA